>VIYQ01002283.1:0-34211 GCA_009928355.1 Chlorella sp. CH2018 | reverse complement strand
GCGCTGTGCTGTGCCGCCCACCCCTGCTCAGCTGGCACACACAAGGAGGTGTGATGGGCACGGGGCACGCAGCGCAGCCACGCACGCACCCCCGCCACACACACCCTCCTCGTCTCTCTAGGGGCCGCGCTCCGCACCTTTCCGGCGCCGCGCCACGCTGCCTCGCTCACCAGCTCTGCCGGCACCACCCGTCCCTTGCCCGCAGGACGAGGCGGCGGCAGCTCCCAACCTCAAGCTGCTGGAGATGGCGCACAAGTGGAAGCGGCAGAAGATGGGGGATGGCAGCGACGCATGAGCGGCGGCGCGTGCTGGCCCATGCGACTTGGGCGGCCGGCGTGCGCAGCAGGCGCTGTGTGGCGCCTTTCCAGCCCTATGTGTAGCACCCAGAAGTAGACCAGACGCTGACGTTGCCTAGCTCTGATAGGACCCTGACGACATAGCCAGCATTGCTTCCCTGACCACCAATCTTGCTGCGCAGTACAAGCGTACATGCCCTGCCGCCCCTGTCGGCTCCCCTCCATGCTGCTCCTGTCTGCTTGCTTGTGACCCCTGCGCTTTCCCCGCTCCCGCTGCTGCTCCGCCTCTCCCTCTGCTGTACATGCAAACTGATCCCGCTGCCGTGTAACAGCGGCATGGCATGGCGTCGCAATAGACTGTGCAGTGCATCGTGGCAACTGCAGGTTGGGCAACCAAGCTGACAGTCGAGTCCTCCTGGCACCCTGCACCCTCATAACTGAACGCATCACGGCAGCTGCCCAGCAAACTGCTTTGCCCGCGGCTCCTCCCGTCCTGCTGCCGCTGTGATGCCGCATGCCTTGGCAGCTGCCGCCGGCTCTCCGCCGCGCGCAATCGCGCCCGCAGCACAGCTCACATCCTCCTGCAGGCAGGATGTGAAGCACACACAGCAATGGAGCCGCTGCTTACGTGTTGGCATGAGCATGCGCACCGTCCATCTGCACAAACACGCTTCGATCATGTCAGCAGATACTCACTGGGGCGGCGCAGATGGGTTGGCAGGCGCAGCCACCCAGGCAAATCTGCTGTGAGGGGCATGGCGGCTGGCTCCCAGGGCCAACAGAGCAGGGTGGTGCGTCGCAGAGCACCATCGCGCTGCACGGACCTGCCAGCGCCTCGGCCACTGCTCCTTGGGGGACACCTGTAGGGGCGGAGGTTGGAGGGCAAGGTGGCATGGTACGGGTGAGGTCAACGAACGTAGAACGCTGGGTGGCAGGTAAGCTGTGGGTGTCGCCACACCCAGAGCTCAGCCCTGCTCCCCGCTCCGTACAGGCGTGCCTTGGAGGGCTGTCGCCAATCTCTGGCGAGTGTCAGCCGCGGCAGCCGTGGCGGAGGGCTCGGCAGCTGGCTGCTGCGGCGGGCGGGTGGGGGCGCAGGCTGCGGCTGCCGCGACCAAGGACAGGGCTAGGACGCCCACAACCACGATTCGAGCCATCCTGCTGTGGTTGTGCTGGCCATGTCACACGCAAAAATGGCAGGGCAGGGGGTCGAGCAAGCTGTGGTGCAGATGTGAGCGCGAAGGCATGGGCGAAGGTGCCTGCCACCACCATGGTTGACGGTGCCTGCACCAGCGCACACTCTGCTGTGCCCTGCTGGTCTCACCCCTTCCTGCTCGCCAGTGCTGACAACTGCTTGACAACAGTTTAGGGAAGGGATGTCATGAGTCGTGAAGGCTCCAGGCAGGCTGGTGCCAGGAGCACGTCGGTTTGTGGTGTCTGGGTCTGGTCAAGAGGGCAGCCAACTGGGCGGCGCTGTGAAAAAGGGCGGCGCGCAGTGTTGACAAGTTGCGGAGTCAGATGCGGCACACGCGCCCAACTGGAAGAAGAGGTGAGGGCGGCAGCAGGTGTACAGCAGTGCTGTGGCAACTGTGGAGTGAGGTGCGGTGAGGTGGGGTGAGGTGGGGTAGGGTTGGGGACAAGATGAATAAGGAATGGACAGGTGGGCATGTGGTCAGCCTCCGGTGCTAAGTCAGTCATGGACGAGAAGGAAGAGCGAGGGAAGGCCAGTCATGGGTTGCCAGGAGGCGCCTGCTAAAGCAACTTCTGGCAGCCGCCCTTGAAAGCAACGTGACCAGATGCAATGCTAGGGCAGCGCAGGGCCGCGCCTCAGCGCTGCCACCAGTTGGGTGGGGCAGCGCCGCACACGCGCTTGATGTGCGCCTTCAAGGCATCTGCGCCTGGCATGAGCGCAAGCTCCTGAAGCAGGTCTGCGTCCTGCAGAATGTGGGAGCGTGAACGCAATGCTTGCCGGTTGGGCCCTTGTGTGATACACGCAGCTCAGCTACTGGCCAAGGCACACGGGGCTACCGAGACGCGCGACTGCTCAATACGCGGCACTTGGGGTTCACACCAGCACCGCTGGCATCAATCATGTCACATGCGAGCACGAGTCCAACCACAGCAGGGTCAGCAGGCACATCGCACCTCCAGGTAGCGATTATGCGGCAGGTTGAAGGCGGGGCGGTCTGCAGGCCGGCCGTTGCACAGCCAGCGGTAGACCATGGCCAAATCCACCGCTCGGGCAGCCTGCACAGGGCAAGGACGATGGGCGGAGAGAAGCTTGTGGCTGCTTGAGGCCAAGGGTTGGCCGTGGGATGGGGAGCTTGGGCCAAGCAGAGTGCCGCACAGCTTTCCGCCATGACTGCCTTGCGCAGCCACCAACAACTGCTACTTGCGGTGCACATGCACATGCTCATTCAGCTGGCTCCGCACCATCCACCCGCCGCTCACCGCCTCGACCTCTGCATAGGAGCCCAGCCACAGCTGCTCGTTGCGAACGTAGAGGCAAGCCGTGAATCGCCCTTCCGCAGTTGTCCGCACGCCTGTGAATGGCTGTGCTGCCGCCGCTGCCGCCGCTGCCGCCTCGCTTGCCGCCCCGGCCGCAGCTGCTGCACCCTCGCCAGCATCCCCCGCTGCTGCATCGCCTGTGCCTGGTAGCCGCAGACGGCTGGGCTGCCTGCCCCCGGGGATGCGCGGCCGCCGGCTGCCGCCCGCGGTGCTGCCACCCAGCAGCGGAGCCAGATGCCGCTTCAGCTTGCGATGCAGGGCGGAGTTGCGGTGGCTGAACAAGTGCATGCTGCGGTCATCCAGGTCAGCATATGGCTCCTCCTGCATCGTCAGCCCCGCCACCAGCCGCGCGGCCAGCTGGCTCAAGTCCAGCTGCTGCTGCTGCGAGCCGTTGCCTGCTGGCTGCGCATCCGCCTGCTGCCGCTCCTCACTGCCGTCCGCCTCAGCATCCGCAGCGGCAGCTGCTGCCGCCGCCGCGGCACCCACTCGCAGGACGTCGGCTGCGTGGCGGCAGCCAGCTGACTCTGGCAGCACACCAGCTACGCGATAGGCCAGCCATCCTGGCACAGGGGCTGGCTCGCACTCCTGCTGCCGCTGCTGGCGCCAGGTGTTGGGCAGCGGCACATGGGGGCAGTCGGCGGCGGCTGCCACCAGCGCTTGAGTGACATCAGGGCCCTGCCGCGCACGCTGCACCCAGGCTGGAACGGGGGCCGCTGGAGGCAATGGCATCTGCTGCACCGCCTGCTGTGCCTGCTGCGCCGGCAGCGGGGCCTGCGGCAGAGGGGCGGGGTGGCAGCGGCTTGGCAAACAGAGCCCCGGCAGCCATGCCATGCTGCAGAGCACCTCACTGGCGGTTGGATGTTGGTGCAAGCTGGAACGACTACAGCAGCAGCATTATCCACTCACCGGGTCATACAGAGCAGCCACACACTGCTGCCAGGCAACCCGCCTGCCACTGCCGCCTTGCTGCTGCTGCTGCTGCTCTTCCTCCTCCGCCGCCTCCTCCTGCTCCTGCTGCTCCTGTCGCTGCAAAGTCTCCACCACTGCAACTGCATCAGGCAACCGCTGAACAGACTCCGGGCTCGAGCCCAGAGGAGGGCTCATCCCCGGGCTGCCGCTGTCTGGCGAGGTGCCACCTGGCGAGTGCCGCCTGGGCGGCAGCCGCAGGGAAGGGTTCACAGGAAGCGGGCCAGCCTGCGCCTGCTGCGCGTCGGGGCTGCTCAGGTGCATAGACGGCAGCTGCCGCAGCGTGGTGCTCCACGGCCGCTTGGACACGCGCCGGCAGGACTGCAGCGCCAGCTCCTGCCTGCCGAGTGCATCTGACAGCTGCTGCTGCTGCTGCTGCTGCTGCCGTGGACTCGGCTCCTCTGCTGCTGCCTGCTGCTTGCCGCTTGTTGCCTGCCGCGAAGCATACCTGGCTGCAACCCGCAACGCACGCATCGCCCAGCCTGCCGTCTGGCCCTCGTCTGATGCGCCTGCTGCACCTGCCTGCACTGTTGACGCGAGGCGCGGCTTCTTGCTCGGCGGTGCTGCTGCGGCTGCCATTGCTGCCGCCCCTGCTGCTGCCGACGGTGGACCCGCTGCCGCCGCCCCAGCATCCAGCACAGCAGTGTGAGCCGAGGACCCACTCCCTTGCTCGGCCGGCTGCCGGCTCCCAGGCTGCTGCTTTGCCTGCTGCTGCTGCTGCTGCTGACCGCCTGCTGCGCCTGCAGCCTCGTTGGCCCGCCTGGCCTTCTTCTTTTTGGGCTGCTGCACCAGCGGTTCCTGCCACTCCTCTCCAGTCAGGTCAATGTCGACCCTTGCATTGCCGCCTGCCGCAACCTGCTGCTCCTGCGCCTGCTGCTGCTGCTTGCCTGCCTCTGCAGCAGCTGCCTTGGCTGCCACCTCGGCCTCCGCTGCTGCCGCTACCGCCTCTGCCGCAGCCTCCGCCTCTGCCCACCGCGCCTGCTTGTGCACGCTGGCGGTGCCCGGCTGCTGCAGCTGGCGGATTGTGGTGGCCAGCGACTCGCTGAGCTGGATCTGGAAGTCGTCATCCCAGGTGTCCTC
Source organism: Chlorella sp. CH2018 (assembly GCA_009928355.1). NCBI lineage: Eukaryota > Viridiplantae > Chlorophyta > Trebouxiophyceae > Chlorellales > Chlorellaceae > Chlorella > Chlorella sp. CH2018. The sequence continues at coordinate 29,364 of VIYQ01002283.1, read as the reverse complement.
ACCCCAGCCGCGTGGTGAGGTGCCCAGGGGGCTGCGCGCTACAGCCACCCCGCCGCTGGACTTGCTGCCGCCGGCGCCCATGCTGCCCAGCGACCGCTGCTCCTGCTGCTGGTCGGGCTGCTGCGCCTGTTGCTGCTGCCGCTGCGCCTGCTGCTGCTGTGGCTGTGGCTGCTGCTGCTGCTGCTGCTGCTGCTGCTCCGCCGCCTCTTCTTCGTCTTCGGACGAGAGGAGGTCAATCTCAACAATGCTGGTGTGAGGGTCGGCGGGCGCCTGCTGCTGCCGGCGCCGCTGCTGCCCCGGCGCTGGGTGCCGGCGCGCCTTGGGTGGGGAGGGCCGCTCGCTGCCACAGCAGTCGCACTGCAGGTAGTCTTCGTGTCGGTTCAAAAACGTGCAGGCCGGGCACTCCCACCCCATGGGCTCCACGCTCTGCCTTGGAAGGGAGGAGGCAGGGGAGCAAGGGGGAGTTGTGAGGATGGGAAATTTGCTGTGGGGCATCAGGATGGCCCTAGCCCCTGCGGCATCAAACTTGATGGGAAGCAGTGGATGCAGGGAAGCAGCAGGAGAGACCTGCTGCAGCCTCCAGCCGCAGGCAGAGCAGGCGCGGGAGGCAGGGCGGCACGCTCACCGCTCACCGTTGGGCGGCGCGAGCGGCGGCGCGGGCCTCAGGGCAGCTGCGCAGCCATCGGAGAGCGTTGGAAGGCCTGCACGGGATCTGGGTTGGCGTGTGAGCAGCGGGAAGCGCTGCAGCTGGCGGCGAGGTTGAGCGCTGGCGGAGGCCTGTCGGCTGCGGGGCTGGGTGCAGCACGGTACTGGGGCGCACTTGTCAGATGCAGCTTTGACGGCGACTGCAGCCAGTGCCGGGGCGCAGCTGGGGCTTTTGCGGCTGCCGTTCAAGCTGAGCAGCGTGTGCGTCTGCCGTCCGCTGCAGCAAGGCATTCAAAGCCTCCAGCAGCCGATGCAGGCATTGGCGCCCCCTCTGCCAGCACCCAGTCCTCATGCACCATCATGAGCTCCCTGCAGATAGGCATTGGCGGGCGGGCAGCCTGACGGGTCCTCTTTCCCACACATCAACATGATGCAGGCCGCTCTGTCCGCTCGTGTGCCCGCCGTGGCGCGCAGGTGCGCTGCCAACCATGCAGCCCGCTGGCCCCGCCTCTGCATCGCTCCCGGCGCCCCCAGCAGCGCTGAAATGCACAAATGCATGAGGTGCAGTGCTGCACAGGGCCGGCGCGTGGCGCATTTGCCCCACAAACCAGGTAGCAGCCCCCCTGCACCTCACTCCCGCCCCCGTCATCCCCCATCTGCAGCGTGCGGGCCCCGCGGTCCGCCCGCGCCCAGCGCGCGGCGGTGCGCCCGGCTGTGGCTGCCGCCGAGGCGGAGGCGGCGCCGGCTGAGGCGGCGCCCGAGGCGGCCGAGCAGCAGCAGCAGTCCAAGCGCGCTCAGCGCCGGCAGCAGCGTGGTGAGTTCACCGATACTGTGGCATGATCGCGACGTGCGGTGCAAGCCGGCCCCACCGGCCAGGCTTTGCAGGCTTGCCGGCCCACTTTCGCACCCGCCCAGCGCCGCCTCATGCCGCCTTGCGCCCGCCCACCCCGCCGCCTGCAGCCTCTGCTGGCCCTGCCCGCACCCTGGCCCTGACGGACCTGGAGCCCGGCAAGGAGTACGACGGCGTGGTGGTGTCCATCCGCGACTTTGGTGCCTTTGTCAACATTGGCTGCCAGACCGACGGCCTGCTGCACATCTCCCAGGTGCGGCGCGCTCCGCAGCAGGCGGAGCTTGCACGCCAGTGGAAGTGCTGAAGTGGTCACCACAACACCCTGCATAGGCATCACCCACATAGATGGGTCAGCCTGGTAGCGTGACCCGTTCCTTTTGCACCCCTGCCTCTGCTCACCTGCCTACCCGGTCTCACCCCTGCAGATCTCCACCGGCTTCGTGCGCGATGTGAACGACGCGGTGTCCAACGGCCAGGAGGTGCGCGTGCGCGTCATGTCGGTCGACTCTGAGCGCGGCAAGTTTGCGGTGACGATGATCCCGGAGGGTGCGCGCGCGCAGCGCGGCGGCGGCGGTGAGGACGAGGACGCCACCGGCGAGCGGCCGACGCTGAAGCAGCAGGCGCGGGCGCCCAAGCAGGCGCGCGCACGCCGCGCCGCGCCGCCCGTCAAGGCCGGCGACGTCATCAAGGGCAAGGTGGCCGCCACCGCGCCCTTTGGTGTGTTTGTGGAGGTGAGCGCGTGTGCCGGCTTGTGGTTGTGTAGCGAGTGCTGCGCTCCTACAAGTCCCCCTGCTGGTGGTTGGGTTGGGCTGTGGCTGTGGCTCGTGCTGCACATGGCGGCAGGGCGGGCAGCTGTGCCCATGCACATCAATGCTGGCGGGATGTTTGGCAGCGTCCTTCCTGGCGTGCTGGCGGTCGCGCACCTCTGCTCACCCCTGCCTCGTGTGTGCTCCCTCCTCTCAGATTGCGGAGGGCTTCACCGGCCTGCTGCACGAGGCGGAGCAGGTCCGGGCCGAGGGCGCCGCCCCGCCCAAGGAGGGCGATGAGCTGGAGGTGAGTGCTGCGCTGCACTGCGCCGTGCTGTGCTGCGCTGGCTGTGCGTGCTGCGCACTGCTGGGCTGCCGATCAGTGGATCCCCTGCCACAGCTGTGCTGGATGGCTGGGGCTGCACAGCTGTTTGGCCACCTTGTGCATCCAACTGACTGGTCAACCCCCGGCCATTGTTTGGCATTTGCCCCCCTGGCAGGTGGTGGTGGTGAGCGTGCGCGGCGACAAGGTGTCCCTGTCGCAGCGCTCCGCCGACGAGATTGCGGCGGTGCGTGTGCAACCTGCGCTGACTGTGGAACAATGACCGCTTGTCTGGGAGGAGCCAGGGTGTACTGACTGCATCCTGTGCCCACCCACCATGGCGCCTGCTTGGCGAGCTGCCTGCCTCTGGCGGCCACGACCGTGCCTCACAAGCACCTGCACTGCGCCACCCCATGTGCAGGAGAAGGAGATGGCCACCGCTGGCATCTCTGCCGCCGCGACTGAGGCGCCCACTGTGGAGTTGCCTGAGGGCGCCAACTCGCTCAGCCTGCTGGCGCGCGGCCTGGCTGCCGCTGGCATCACCGCCGACAAGTTCAAGGCGGTGGGTGCTGCTTAAGCCAGCGTAGCTGCAATCAAACAGCCTTTGAGCTGCACCGGGTGCTGAGCCCAGAGCCCTCTGTTCTGTTGAGCGCTGCTCGAGAGGGCCACGTAGCTGTAGTCCGAAGCTTTCAGCCGCCAGTCGTGCTGCCGCCGCTGGGCCTGTGCCTGGCTGCGTGCCGGGTGGAAGGGCCGGCCTGAAAAGCTCACCTCAAAACCGCCACAGTTCCTTTCTCTCTTTGCGGACGATGATGCGACCATGCCATGCCATATCCTGTACCCTCTCCCTGCCGTCCCTTCCTCGGCCTTCCTGCTTGCTTTCTTTGACTGCCAGCGCTGCCTGCGCTGCGCTCGCCATGATCAGGCCGCAAAACTGAGTTCGGTTGCCCATAAGCCAACGCCTGGTGTGCATGCACCCACAGGCCCTCTGTAACGCCATGTGCACACAGGGGGCCACGGTGCATGCACACCAGGCAGAGGCGAGGCCGGCAGGCCAGGGCCAATCTTTCAGAGAGTGCATCAAATCAACGCATCTCAGAGCCGCAGCGCACCCAAAGCAAGTTACACGCCGCCCGCAGCCAACCTTTGTTGCCCGCCGCTGCCTCCTCGTGTTGTGCAGCCCGCCAAGGCCGCTGCCAAGGCCGCGCCTGCGCCTGCCGCCGCCGCCGCCGCTGCCCCCGTCGCTGAGGCTAAGGAGGAGAAGGCTGCCCCCGCCCCCAAGGCTGAGGCCAAGGCTGAGGCCAAGCCCGCCGCTGCTGCCGCCGCTGGTGGCATCTCTGCTGGTCTGGTCAAGGAGCTGCGCGAGAGCACCGGCGCCGGCATGATGGACTGCAAGAAGGCGCTGGCTGAGTGCGGCGGCGATCTGGAGAAGGCCAAGGAGGTGCGACAGGAGGCATGCGGCAGGGAGGCGAGCACGGCAGCAGGGCAGCCATGGCAGCCACAGACTGCTTGCATGTGGCGGTTGCGGCGCTGGCGGGTGGCGTTGGCCGCCCGGTTGAATGTCTGTTTGCTGTGGGCAAGCTAGCGACCTTCCCGCTGGCCTGCTGCGTTGCCTTTGCAGTTCCTGCGCAAGAAGGGCCTGGCCTCCGCTGACAAGAAGGCGGGCCGTGTGGCCGCTGAGGGCGCCGTCTGGTCCTACATCCATGCCGGCAGCCGGTGAGGGGGCTAGTGGGTGGGCCTGGTCTGTAGAATGATGTGCCGCACTGAGCCCATTCCTCACTCCTCTGGCTGGCGCTGCCGTTGAAGGCTCCCCTCAGCGTGTCTGCTCTCACAGCACCAATGTTTGCCGCCGCTGCCTGCAGCCTGGGTGTGCTGGTTGAGATCAACTGCGAGACCGACTTTGTGGCCCGCGGCGAGAAGTTCCAGGAGCTGGTCAACGACATGGCCATGCAGGTAGGGACAGCTGGGCGGTCAAAGTTTGACCAGCCTTTCCGCGTCTTTGTGGGTGCTGGACACTACCTTTGGGTTTGGATGGACTTCATTCGTGGCACCTGGTCCTGGATGGGAGTGCTGTGTGTGGCCTCATTGTGCGGCTGCACGCCTACTGACCCACGCTGGTCATCCGCAGATTGCTGCCTGCCCCGAGGTGACTGTGGTCAGCGTGGCCGACGTGCCCGCCGAGGTGCTGGAGAAGGAGAAGGCGATTGAGATGGAGAAGGAGGACATCAAGTCCAAGCCCGAGCAGATGCGGTGCGCTGGCTGCTGTGCGCTGTGGTTGTTTGCAGTTGCATGAGGTTCTGGCGGAGGCGCCATGTGACGCTACGGTGACAGCTGGGCGGACGTGCGGGGAAGAGTTTGACACGTCTTGACATGTGTGACACCTCTTGCCTGACTCCACCCCGGCCCTCCACCCTCCCTCCCCTGCCCTCCCCGCAGCGAGAAGATTGTGCAGGGCCGCGTGGACAAGATTGCCAAGACCATGGCGCTGCTGGAGCAGCCCTTCATCAAGGACAGCAGCAAGACCGTGGCGGGTGCGCTGATGGCGCTGTGCTGCGCTGCTGCGCCTGCTCAGCTTGCCCTTGATCGAGCGACTGCCGGCCGGCCAGCTGCCGCTGCTGCCAGTGCAAGCTTTGTTGGCAAAAGCATGTGATGTAGCTACCATCCTGCGTCCACCCCGCTCTGCGCGCCTCACCCTCCCCACCTCTCACCACGTTGACCCGTTCCACCTGCGTTTGCAGAGACCATCAAGGAGGCGATTGCCGGCATCGGCGAGAACATCCAGATCCGCCGCTTTGAGCGCTTTGTGCTGGGCGAGGGCATCACTGTGGCCAAGGCTGACCTGGCCGCCGATGTGGAGGCCCAGACTAAGGCCATGCAGGTGGGCGGGGGCTGACTGTGGTGCTGCGGGCAGGCGGGCCGGGCAGGCGAGCGGGTGATGGCTGGCTGGCTGGCTGGGTGTGAAGTAACGCACTGTGGCTGGCCTTGGAGCAATGCACTGGCTGTGAAGCAGCGCACCGCTCTCCGGATGTCGTCCCAACTGGCGCTCGCTGCTGCCGCGCACGTGTCTGTCGCAGGAGGCTGCCGCCAAGAAGGCTGATGCCGAGCCCAAGAAGGAGGAGGCCAAGGCTGAGGCCAAGCCTGCGGTGGAGGTGAGTGCTGGGAGCAGCAGGCTGCCGCTGCCGTTGCGCCACTGCTGTCGTGCCGGCACTGGTGTGCTGCTGTCGTGCTGCTACCTGCCTGGCTGCTGTGAGGCAGTGATGTAATGGCAGAGCCTTGATGTGGCCCTGCTACTCTTGCAAGCCTGCTCACCCTGCCACCTCCCTTCCCATTGCAGGTGTCCCCCAAGCTGGTGAAGGAGCTGCGCGAGAAGAGCGGTGCCGGCATGATGGACTGCAAGAAGGCGCTGGCGGGTGGGTGCTGGGCCCAGCACACAGCTGCCTGGCTGGGGGAAGCCACTGCCCACCGCCGCTGCACGCGCAGCCTCTTCTGCTGAGCCTTTATTGACAACGAGGGCCCCCTGCCCCCTGTGCACCCGACCCCACCGCCCCAACCCTGCCTCCCACCGTGCTCCTCATGCCCTCCCTCCGCAGAGTGCGGCGGCGACATCGAGGCTGCTGCCGACTTCCTGCGCAAGAAGGGCCTGGCCTCCGCTGACAAGAAGGCGGGCCGCGTGGCCGCTGAGGGCGCCGTGGGTGCCTACATCCACGCCGGCAGCCGGTGAGGCGGCTAGGGTGTTACGGAAGCATGCCTTCGCGTTGCAGCCTGCTGCGCTGAAGGCCGCGCATTCCATGGGTTCACGTGCCGCCCCGCGCCGCCCCAATGCTTCGTGCAGCCTGGGTGTGCTGGTTGAGGTCAACTGCGAGACCGACTTTGTGGCCCGCGGCGAGAAGTTCCGGGAGCTGGTCAACGACATGGCCATGCAGGTGGGTGCTGGGCGGTCAAAGTTTGACCAGAGCTGCTGGGCCGATGCGGATGCTGGGTGGGAAGAGCGGGTGAAGGGGATGCTCAGTTTACCTGTTTGGCCCTGCCTTCTGGCTGAGAACATTGTTCTGACGTGCTTGCCATGCCAGTAGCATCTCAGCGCTGCACGGCTCCTCTTTGTGAGCACCCACCTGGCCCGCCTGCCCTGCACCCACAGATTGCTGCCTGCGCGGATGTGCGGTACGTGACGGCCGCCGACGTGCCCGCTGCGCTGCTGGAGAAGGAGAAGGCGATTGAGATGGAGAAGGAGGACATCAAGTCCAAGCCCGAGCAGATCCGGTGGGTGCTGCTGGGATGGGGTATGCTGGTTCGTGACAGGGATAGGGCCTTTTCCACGCCGCCGGCAGGTGCCGCCTGCTTGCTGGCCGCCCCAGCCTGCTCCAGCACCTGCCCCGCTGCCGCTTTGCTGGCTCTCGTGACAGTGCGCCTGCGGGTGCTCAGGCAACAGGCCGCCGGCTGTACCTTCTGGCCATGCGCCACTGCCCGGCACCAACACCCCCCGACCATCGCCCCGCTCCCTGCCCTCCCTGCAGCGAGAAGATTGTGCAGGGCCGCGTGGACAAGATTGCCAAGGAGATGAGCCTTATGGACCAGCAGTTCATCAAGGACACCTCCAAGACCGTGGCGGTGAGTGCCAGAGCGGGCTGCTGCTGTTTCAGGGCTGCATACACTCCATGGCAGTCTCTGATCGCCAGCACAGCACCGTGTCATGTCATGACCCGCTGGCAGTGATGAGAGCAGCACATGTGCTGAGCGACTGCGCAGCAAGGCTTGTGGCAGCCATGCACGCATGCCGCAACCCCACCCCAGCCCTGCGTCAGGTCACTGAGCGGCGCCCCAATTCCTGGCCCCCACCCCTTCCTCTCCACAGGAGCACATCAAGGAGCAGATTGCGGGCATTGGCGAGAACATCCAGGTCCGCCGCTTTGCGCGCTTCGTGCTGGGCGAGGGCATCGAGAAGAAGCAGGTGGGTGCTGGGCAGGGTGGGGCGGCTTTGTTGGGCTTTGGGGCGGGTGTTCGCAAGCGGCGGCTTCCTCCTGTGCCGCCTATGCTGCCTGCGCAGTGAGCGGTTGCGGCGGTGCTTGCAGAGGCAAGGGCCTTGCGGCTTCGGCGCACCGGCCGGTGTGAGGCGGCTCATCGGTGAAGAGGCTGCCGCAGTGCTGACGGGTGTCGTTCTTCCTGTGACCTCCTCACCTTGTGACCACAGGTTGACTTTGCGGCTGAGGTTGCGGCGCAGACAGGCGGCAAGCTCTGAGCGCCCGCCCAGCGCCCCACACAACCCCTCTAAAGCAGCCAGCCGCCCGGCCATGTCGGCCCTTCACACCAACCCACCAACGACGCGAGGCGAACCGCGCCCCTCTCTTTAGCCTATACTCACGTCCCTTCTCCTGTCCGATTCTAAGCTTTCTGCCGACCCGCTCACAGCACCGACAAAGCCCTCTCGCACTGCGCTGCGCGGCCCAGCGGCCTGCGCCCCCTTTTTGTGCCCAACCCGCATTGGGGTGGTCTGCTATTTCATTCCTGGGCGCCCCTCCCCCTCCCTTTTCCCGCCCGGCCGCCCCCTCTGCTTCTGGCCCAGGGCAATGCTGCTAGCACCTGTAAAGGAAAGATTTGCAGCTGAGCTGGCAGGCATGCAATGGTCAGCAGCGGGCAGTGGCATGCCGCGTCTCCTGCCCCAAGCAGCACTCGCGGCGATTACACTTGTGGCATGGTGCAGTAATAGCTAGCGCATCAAAAGGATTGTCAGAGAAAAAGGGAGCGCGGAAGAGGCGCAGCGCACCACCAGCAGTTGTACACTGGGCGAAGCAAGCTCACGTGCAACGCACAGACGCAGCGTGTTTGCATGGTTCTTTTGCCTGCCTAAGAAAGTTCTGGCCGCGTGCGGCGGCGTATTGCCTAGGGGACGAGTCAGCTGTGGCTCAGGGGGGCAGAGGCAGGTGCGCAGAGAGTCAGACGCGTGGATACAAAGTCGGGAGGCAGAATGGGGAGCGGTGGAGGCAGGAGCAGGCAAGCAGGGTGAAAGGGGTTTGTTTGTATCCGCCTTCAAGTGCATGGCGGTGGAAGGAAAATCGAGCTAGGCCTAATTGGGTGCGTACGAAATGAGAGAGTTCTGTTTGTTGGTTTAGTTGGGGGCGCAATGAGCAGCCCCTCAGGCATCGCGGGGTCAGTTTCTCATGGGGTATCAACTGCTCCTGGGCCCTGGACAACAATTGCTGCTGCCAGGCATGGCCCAGCCCGGGCGGGCGGGCATCCAGTGCAGGCGTGCATCAAGGTGTGAGCACCAGGGTGGCGGCCGCTGGCTGGTCCTGCCCAAAGCGCAGCGCATACGCGCCGCACGGCGGCTCGGGGTCGCCAAATCCGGCCCAGCTGGACTTGCTGCTGCCAGCACCCAGGCGCAGGTCAAAGCTGAGCTGGCGGGAGCTGCCGGGTGCCAGCTCGCCGGTGCGCTGGTACGCCACCAGGCGCTGCACCAGGTCGGTGGTGGTGGCGCTCGTGCTGCAGCGGGAGGCTGCAATCTCCGCTCGCGGGCCGGGCCCAGCGTCTGTATCAGGGCCCAGGTAGGTGAGGAACAGCAGGACCGAGGTGTCTGCTGGCATGTCTCCTGCATTGCTAACCTGGACAGCTGCGGTGGCCACGGCTGGCGCGGCATCGCTGCGTGTGGACAGCTGCCTGGCCGTGCCAGCGCGCTCCCGAAGCACGCGGAGCTTGGGAGTGCCAAACTTGAACTGCGCGTAGCTCAGGCCGTAGCCAAACTCGAACAGTGGGGCGTCACCGCGCCAGTAACGGTATGTGCGGCCTGCGGGGTGGGAGGGCCAGGCCGGCAGGGCGGTGGTTGGTGGCCACATCATCTGAATCAGAGCTGCGCCTGGGGCTTGCAGCACAGCTGGCGCTGGCCGGGCTGCAGCTGCAGCATACATTTTAGTGTGCCTGCCCACGCTGCCCGCGCCAACACCAGGCTAGCCCCCTGCCCTTCCAAACCAGCCTCCCACCTGGGTAGCTGCCGTCTGCTCGCATGCGCATGTCTGTCATGGGCAGCTGCTGCGTGTAGCTGTCGCGGTACCAAGTGACCGGCAGGCGGCCTGCAAAATTGTTGGAGAGCGGCCACAGACCGGCCACAGACGATTGTGAGTGTGAGTAACTAGGACATGCAGAGCATCGGGTTGGTGCCCAGCGGGTGCAGGGAAGGCCGCACCTGGCACGTGGGGCCTGCCCTGCAGTTGGAAGCCTGGTGGACCAGTAGCGCAGACCCACCCGCCCGCCACACATTGACGATCTGTCTCCGCACCTGAGGGCGAGATGTTTCCCACCAGGATGTCCGCTACAGCCGTCATGCCCACCTGGCCTGGGTGCCACATGGATAGGATGGCCCCCACCTGAACAGGGCAGTTGAGCTGGAGGTTTAGATGAGGGGTTTGGCAACCAGCAGTGCAGCATGCCATGAGCACACCGTGAGCACCCCATGAGCCTGCCTCCTGCTGATTGTGGTGCCCAGCAGCCCGATGGTGCTGCACCTCCATTGTTTGCTGCCGGCACGGGTGGGCGGCCTAACGCAAGCAAGCACAGCCACGACCATCCAGCCGTGCAGAGGCAGCTCACCCGGGGCGAAGCAACCATCTCAGACAGGTCGATGGGGCCGCCGTGCGTCAGCACCACAACCAGCGGCTTGGTGGTCGTGTTGGCAATCCGCTGCAGCGGCACGGAGCGGGACTGCTCAGCGCGGCATTTGGAAGCTCTCAGGGCCTTGCAGGGGCTGGTGTGGGGGTGCAAGGCACAGATGCAGTTGCGCTCGGTCGGCAGTAGCGGCAGGCTGTCCCACCGAGCGGTGAAGAGTTGCTACTCTAGACTCTGTCTGCTATCCTCAACCCCCCCCACCTGCCACAGCTTCTCCTGAGTGTCCACCAGCTTGAGCGACACGCGGTCGTAGCCCTCGCCCTCCACCAGCCGGTCATACTGGTTGGCATGGAACTGCGGCAGTGGAGCGCACAGCATGGTTGCAGTTGGTTGAGGCGCACAGCTTGCTGGCATGGCTGGGAAGCCGGACGTTGAAGAAACAATGTGCTGGCATTGGGTGGGGGTGCCGCCCTCCTCCTGCCAGAGACGGGGCTGCCAAGGCGGCTGTGGCCGGGCCGCCATTGCAGGGAAAGCCAAGTCAGCTGGCACAGCCGCAGCCGCAGGTGCCCCGCCCCACCTGTTCGCGCTGCCACTGCGACTGCTTGGTGCTCATGCGGTGGCCCAGGAACAGAATGCACACATCCGAGGCCTGCGGGGCAGAGTGGGGTGGGCAAGTGCCGAGGCAGGGACGGTTGGGCATGAGCCGTGCGGTGCCCCAGGAGCAGGAAAGGATGCACACGTCCCAGGCGTGCAACCTTTCCGACAGTGGGCGGTGCTCGTTTGCAGCTGAAAAAGCACCTGCGCGCTGGTTTTCGTTTGGTCTCTGCCTGCCAGATGCAGTCAGCCTGCCCCCGCTCCACGCCTGCTGCGCTGCCGCAGGGCTTTGCATGCACCCCATCCGCGGCGCACCTCGCACGCCTCGGCATCCGCCTGTGCATTCTCCGTGGTAAAGAAGCGGGCGGTGCTTGCATTGTAGACCACGTTGGCATCGGGCAGGGCATCCCGGATCGCAGTGAGCGGGGTCACCACCTTGCTGCTGGTGGCACCCCAGTACTTGCTGCACAGGGGCCAGGGCCAGGGGACGGTCAGTGATCTGGTTGGTCTGGCGGTGTGTTGGAGAGCAGGCAATCCAGTGCCGCAGGCAGGACACATATCTGATGGGTAGGGTGTGCTGTTAGGGTGTGCCAACCCAACGTGAGAATGCAATTGAGTGTCTCACCCCAGGATGTAGCTGGGCTCGTCCACAAACGGCCCAATTAGTGCCACCCTATTGATGGCGGCGGGCCGCAGCGGCAGCGTGCCCTGCGGGTTGAAGAGTGGGTGAGGGGCTCAAGGCATCAGCGCGAACTAGGCAGATGTGCATCTAGGTGGGCAGACTTGGGACCAAATGATGGGTGGCAGCTGCAGCCCGGCAGCCAAATGGATGGACGCAAGATGGCTCAGCTGATCAGAGCCTCTCAATACATGCCCTGACAGAAAAGGAATCGTGTGCTTCCTCTTCTCACCCCCTCATTCTTCAGCAGCACTGCGCCCTTGGCCGCCAGCTCTCGTGCGGCCGCCTGGTGCGGCTCGGCGCCAATGATGCTGTTGTCCAGCTCCGCAAACGGCATGTCCGCCAGCGTATTGAAGTGCCCCTGCCTGCTTGGCGTGGGCGGGGCGGCAGCACGGCATGCGTTGATGGGAGCGCCTCCCTCTCATTGTGTGAGACACGCACGCTCCTGTCGGTCTGCACTGCCGGCCTGGCCCAGCCACAGCTTGTCTCCAGCCGGCCTGCATCCCACCACCCAACCACCAACCACCCTCGCCTCGCGCATGCGCACCTGACACGTGCGGTCAGCACCCGCCGAGCCGCCTGGTCCAGCTCCTCTTCGCTCACTTGGCTGACATCCAGAGAGGCAAAGTCGTGGCAGGCCATGTCTGTGCCGGCTTGCAGCGCCATGGCGCTGGCGCGCGCCCGGTTGCCGTTTGCGATGCGGGGCCCCTCGGGCGGCTTTTGCACCATGCGCGACAGGGCTGCAAGTGTGGTGGGGGAGGCGGGCGGCGGGCCGCTGGAGGCTGGCAAGGTGAGCAGGCAATGGCCAGGTGGGCACTCCACTTAAACCTCGGCTTGCTTGGGCAACCACCTGAGTGAGCTGCCCGTGTTGCAGGCAGCAACCCCGCACGTCCCATCAGACAGCAGTCGCCAACCACACACACACCAAGCATGTACCAAGCTCGCCCCCAGCCCACCGGTGCAGTCGGTGACCACGTAGCCCTGGAAGCCCAGCTGATCCCGCAGCGTGCCCTGCAGCAGCTCTCGGTTCACACAGCTGGGCACGCCGTTCACTGCAGCATTGAAGGGGCAATGACAAATAATTGAAGGGGCAATGTTCATGACGGCTAGGCTCTTTTCCATCGCCAGCAGCGCGATGCGGTTGGCATAGGCAGGGTGGCAGGCAGGGGCAGCGCAAGGGAGAAGCCCCCACCCCGCATCGACATGGGCATGTCAGGTAAGCAGGAGACTTCGCGCACCTCGATTGTAAGAGCACATGAAGGAGGCTGCTTGAGCGTCCTTCACGCACGCCTCAAAGGGCGGCAGGAAGCTGTCCCGCATGTCGGCGGGGGAGATGAGGGCGTCAAAGTTGTGGCGCGTGACAAACTGGCCGCTGGCGTCGGTCCAGCCCTCCAGGTCGTTGCCGATGAAATGCTGCACAGCGGGAGTGGGGGCATGATACAGCGGCGGCTGAGTGGCTGGTGGCAGCGTTAGGGTTTGGCTGGGAGGCGGTGGTCTGCAGCACAGCAGGGCTGACATGGCAGGTGCAGCTGCGAGGGTGCCAGCGGCAGCGGGCCAACCCACCTTGCACGTGGCCGCCGCCTTGAGGTAAGTGCCGCTGCTGCCCTGTAGGCCGCGCACGTGTGCCGACCCCATGTTGGCGTTCACCAGCGGATCCTCTCCGAAGGTTTCGGCCATGCGCCCCCAGCGGGGGTCCCTGCAGCATCACAACAAGCGGCGCAGCGGAGAAAGGGTGGTGGCAGGCAGCTTGCGTGGGGTTGAGCTACGCTACTGCCAGGTTAGGGTATGCCAAGCAGGCAGGGGGCAGACAGGCGAATGAAAGCCACCAAGCGGTGGGCTGAGCTGCTGCACAGCTGGGCACAGCGCGCACCTCACGATGTGCACATGTGGGCCTGCATGGGAGGATGCAGGGGACAGTGGGCACAGATCTCAGCGCAGACCAGGCAAAGGGGCTAGAGCGGCAAGCAAATACCACAGCTGGGAGCCCAGGGTTCACCCCACGCGCCCTCGCTGGCCCAGGAGGCGAGAACATGGCGGCAAGTGAGAAAAACAGGGCCTAAGCAGCACGCACAAACATGGCCTGAACAGCACGCACCGAAGCAGTTGCTGTAGGCCTGCTCGGGCCAGCCCTCCCGGAAGCGCCGGTTGTAGAGCGCCCGCATCTCGTCGCCAATCTGGCTGGCCACCTGCATGTCGATTCAATGAGCAGCACGCGCGAACCGGGATTGGCCAGGGGTGCACAGGCAGCTGGCAATGAGCAGCTACTGAGGTGCAGCGTCGCAAGCAATGGGCAGCTGGGTTGGACGGGAAGGGGGGCGACTCGACTTTGCATGCCGGGCCCCAACACAAACTGCGGTGCTTCCAGGCCAAAAGCGCAGCGGTGGCACGCACCCGCTGCACCAGCTCATCATCAAAAGCTGCCGCCCAGTTGATGTTGATGGGGTAGATGGTGCCGCCCAGCTGCAGCAGGGGTCAGAGGTGGGAGGGGGTGCTCAAGGGGTCAGGGCGAGGCAGCTTCGACAGCACGCTGTGTGAACAGCGCACCTGCCCCGCAGCCCGGTACGTTTGCCGGCTTAGGTCTGGCAATTCTGCCGTCACCACAGCTTGGAGACAGCCAGAAGGCTCCCACACTTACCGACCGGCTGACGAGGCCCAGGCCACCCGCTTTGACGCCATGCAGGCACTCCTCCTGCAGGGCAGCGCAGCCACCCACTTGAACTGATTGAGTTGAACATAAAAGGCTGGCTGAGACTGGCTGTGGACATGGGCTCCTGACAACATGGTGCTGGCTTGAGGAGCGCCTCCGGAGACTGCCCCTCCAAAGCTGGACAACAGCTGAGGTTGCCGGCTGGCACCTGCAGCAGCTGCGCCCCATGCTGCAGCCACCAGCCACCAGCCTGCTCACCTGCCAGTTGAAGGCGGGGACGCCGAGCTCTGGGATGCCGTTTTGGGGGCGAGACTGCAGCTGCGCCACCTTCTGCTGCGGGGTCAGCTGCTGCAGCAGGGCCTCCACCCGCTCCGCCACAGATAGAGACGCATTCTGCAGTGCAGGGTTGCCAGCAGCAAGCCAGGTGAACGAAAATGTGTGTGTGCATCAGGGCACGGGCAGGCTCCTGACGTTGGGATTCGCAGACCAGACAGGCCTGCTGCATAAGCACGCACACGACCCTTAGCTCAACAACAGCAGCGCAGCCTGGCATGCGCGCACGAGCGCCGAACATAACAAAGGCACGCACCTGCCAGGGGAACCGCTGCTCTCCGTCTCCTGCCAACAGCTGCAGCTGGGCCACCGGGGCGCCTCGCTCGCCCTTGGCAGTCAGCTCCATCTCCAGGGCAACCGCAGCCTCCTCCTCCTTGTCCTCCGACTCGTCGATGCGAGCACCCACCACCTCCTGAGACTTGCCCGCATGATGCTGCTTCTGGGGCTGCTTCTTTGGGGGCTGCTGCGGCTGGGGCTGGCTGGAGCGGCCGACCGGCTCTTCGTCTCCAGCTGTGCCGGCCGCTGCCGCCTGCTGCTGCCCGCTCCGGCTGCTGCCCCACTCCGGCTCTTCTCCATCTTCCTCCTCCTCCTCCTCCTGCAGCTGTGTTGCGTCCTCCTCTCGCTGCTCCTCCTCCTCTAGTTCGAAATCGGGGCGGGGCTCATCCTCCCCATCCGCCGCTGCTGCTGCTGCTGCCGCCGCCGCCGCTGCCGCACCGGCCTGCCGCTCCCCTGCAGCCCCCCTGGCTGCCTGTGCAGGCTCCATGGCTCTCTGCTCCTCTTCAAGAGCAGCTGCGAGTGAGCCGCTGCTCTGCGGTACCATTGGAGAGTCGGTCTCCCCGAGCGGCAGGCTGCGCCGCAGGCGCAGCAGGGATGTGGGCGCCTGGGACGCGCCGGCTGCAGGCAGGAAGTGTGTTTCAGGAGTGTCTGGCACCAGGGGCGTAGGCATGGAGGCAAACGGCCCAGATCGGCGTGGCTTCCGGCCCGGCGGCAGCTATGGTGGCAAACACTCCCCCCGACGGCGGCGGCAGCAGTGCCCCCAGCCCCGTCCCCGGCGGCGGCGGCTCACCAGTCAGCGCCACGAAAGCCAGAGGGCCTAACATGACAGCCAGCAGCGCGAGCAGGAGGGTGACCTGGGGCCGGGCGTGGCCGTAGCGGCCTGCGGCCTCCAGCGGCGGTGCACCCATTTCCGTGCGGCGCTCGCGCAATCTCAATTGCACCGCATTGTTTGCAAGTGGGGGCGCAGTGCGCGGCGAGCGAGGCCCGTGGGGTGGGGTCGAGGGTGCTCTTGCGGCTTCACAAAGGCTGGCGAACGTGCGCGCAACCCCGCATGGGACGATCAAGGACTGCGACAGGCTGGCGGGACGGCCAGTTGTAGTGCAAGTTTCAGAGGGAGGCAGGGCCATGTCGCATGCTGCGCCGGTCGAAGCGCGGCTGGCACGTCGGCTGCCACAGTTGCCTGTGCTGGCCCCAATGCAGCTCCAGACACACAGTTTATATGAACCAACCTCCTGCTCGGTGCTTGGCTGCAGTGGGGGCCCGCTGCCCCGACGTCCCAACCGCGCAGCTCCCCGCACGCTGGAACTTGCACTTCAAACTGACGCACACCAGTCATGCAAGCAGGCAATCATGTAATGGCCTATCATCAGCCGCCAATCAAATTTCAAACTGACACGCTTGGCCTCTTTGCAGTGAAGCATTTAGGCAGCGGCCTATCACCCTTCCCCCGTCGTGATGCCTAGCCATTCCCCAAGCAGAGAATGACAGCCGGCGCAGGGCTGGCCGAATGGCCAGGCGCCTCAGTCGACCCTCTTGCTTGCAGGCCGCCACTGCCCACCGTTGCAGCTAGCATTCGCCATGCCACTGCGGCACCCAGTCAACGTTGCCACGTGCGACTTCGTCTTACAGCTTACTCCAACGGCAGGGTTGCACAGTTGAGCAGGAAGGGGCTGTCAAACCGGGTGTGATCGCCTGGCGCGCCACCCGGCACCGGCAGCAGCCGAACGCTGAGGGGCTTGTCCAGCCGGAATGCCAGGCCCGCTGTATCGAGCAGAACGGCTGCTGTGGCATCTAGCAGTGCGTCTCGCTGCGCCGCAGGCTGCTCTCCTGTGGCGCCGGGCACAGGCACTGTGTCCAGTCCGCAGCCGCACACCGCACTGTACAGCAGCAGGGTCTGCAGGGAGAGGCGGCCGCCATCTGCTGCCGCCGCCAGACCTGCATCCTCGCACACAGGAAGCATGAGGCCGGAGTAGCCGCACAGCTTGAGTGGCAGCGACTTGAGAGCGGCGGTGATGCGCTCTGCGGGGCGGGGCGGGGCGGGAGAGGCAATGTGCTTCTTGGGCTAAGCTACCGCTGGAGCAGTGTTGTTTATCAGCCCAGGGAGAGGAACATGCAGCTTGTCGTCCACCGCTGCAGCAGCACAAGCCAGAACCCACTGCCGCCATCCTCCCGCCTTGGCGCTCCATCGGCCAGCCCGCACACCTGAGACCGCAACTTTTTCTCATTCAATAAAACAACCATCTGCTGCATCCTCTCGCACACCTGAGACCGCAAGCGTGCCGCTGCCGCCAAAGCGCCCCAGCCCCAGCAGCTCGTACGACTGAGGGATGGAGGGTGGCCCAAGTGCGGGTGCGATGCTGGCATCCATTCCCAGGTACGGCTGGCCAGTGACCGCTCCCAGCTGCTGCGCCAGTGCCTCGACTGGCCGCAGCGCCGCCGCGAACGTGTCGTGCAGGCAGCGCTGCGCGGCGTCCAGTATGCTCAGGCTGCTGTCCTCCGCAGCCTCTGCCGCCGCCAGCTGGAAGGCTCGGTGCAGCAGCGCTGAGTTTTCAGTGCCGATGGCAAAGCCGCAGCCGCCGGCTGGCGCGGCAGCGGCCGGGAAGTAAGGGATACAGCGCTCGGCGGGGCAGTTGAAGGTGACGGCAAAGCGGAATGAGGCCGCCGGCTTGGCCTCTGCCAAGCCATGGATGGCCTCAGCCAGCCGCCGCGCCTGGCGCTGCCCCATGCCGCGCTGCCAGCTGCGGTGTGGGAGAGGCATGTGTGAGTAAGCTGCAGGTGTACAGCTTTCCTGATTTGCACACCTGAGACCATGGCGCATGCAGACGGCCCAGCATGCAACCCTTCCCCTTGCCTGAATGTGCAGCTGGTGTAGTCGGTGGCGGCTGCAATTTTGTCAAATACGCCCTGCTGCAGCAGCTGCTCGTTGCTGATGCCTCCCAGGCTCAGGAAAGAGATGCCGTTGGCTAGGCACAGCTGCTCAAGCGCCGCCGCAGTGCTTGCAGCGGCGGTGGCAGTCGGCGCAGCCGACAGCGCGCGCGTCACCACTCGGCACGTCTGCACCTCGTAGCCTGCCAGCGTGGATATACCATCTGGCAATGTGAGTCTTCAGGGACGCGTGGTGGCGCATTCAACGCAGGTGGGAGCGGAGGCGGTGCAAGCAGCGGCGGCAACGCACCGGCGGCCTCGAATGCCTCTTTGGCCTTGCGCAGGAAGGCAGCCGCTGCCGCAATTTCATCATGTCCTATCGTTTCGTTGCCAATAAAGAAGGAGATGGTGCGAATGCGGACCCCTTCCGCAGGCTCGGTGGCCATGGCTCCCGCACACTGCTCGAATAGACAGCAAGCTGATCGTATGTGACTCTGAGCTACACCGGGGGTGCGAATAAATCGCCATCCAGCAGGATGGTGGTAATGGGCGGCGGGCGGCGGCGGTGGCGGCGAGCTGGCGGCCTGCCGCAGCATGCATGGGCATGCAAGTTGCGCATCGCAGGCATGTCTGCCACTTTGTGACCATACACAGCGCTTTTACAGCACGGCAGCAGCTTGCAGGCCGAAATGGCGAGCATCCGCTCGGGCATAGTGCCTGAGAGCAGCGAGACGCCGCCCAAAGCGGAGGACTATGTCATCGTGACCTCCAGCAGCGGGGAAGCCCACCGCATGGTGCGCCCATGCGCCCGCCACTCCGCCGCCGCCGCCGCCACTCCTGCGGGCTCCTGCGGCCGCCACTGCTGCCTTCTCAACTGATGTGCGCGCCCACGGCCCTGCAGGTCAAGCCCTACCACTTTGACTTCAGCTGCAGCGTGCGGCAGCGCTGGTTTGGCCAGAACATCATAGACATCTTCTCACGGGTGGGTGCCACGGCCATCGCTCTGCCTGTGTCGCTTTGCCGCCGCCGGTGCTGCGGCATCGCCACCTGCCTCTGCTGGCTGCTGCTCGGGCTGCAACCGCCTCGCTGCAACTACTGCTGCAGTCACACATTATGATTTGGCCTTCCCTGCCTGCAGGAGTTCCCTGCTCGCGACCGCTCCTACTACCTTCAAGCCCTGGCCGACGGGCGGCTGCGGGTGGAGGGGTGCGAGGTGCGGCCCTGCCCTGCCCACCGCCGGCACACTTGTTGACTGCATGCTGCAGAGCCTGCTTGCAGCCCGCCCGCCCAGAAGTTTGGTAAGCAGTCACCGGCAGTGTACCTACCGCCTCTGCCTACCCGCCAACGCAGGTCACCGCTGAGACGCCGCTGAGGGATGGTCAGCGCATGCGGCACTTCATCCACCGCCATGAGCCGCCGGTGCCAGCGGGGCCCATCCAGGTGCGCTGATGAGATGTTGTGCCGCAGGCCTGCCTCGCCTTTAGCTCTTGTTGATTTGATGCAGCTGTTGCGTGGCCGTGCATCCCTGCGCCTTGGCTCTGCACTGCTCACAAGCCCACTTCCTTGCAGCACGCCCCCTCCACCCACCCTGCAGGTGGTGGGCCAGTCTGCTGACGCAGTGGCGGTGTGCAAGCCACATGGCATGCCGGTGCATGTGGCTGGCCAGTACCGCAAGAATACAGTGCACGGCATCCTGACCGCAGAGCGCCCAGACCTGGGACCGCTGTACCCCGTGCACCGGTGCGCATGCTGGGGGCTGCTGCACAGCAGAGGCACTGCTGGGCGCACGTGCGTTGCTTGCTTGATGCCTGCGCGCTGCTTGGTGCAGATTTGCAGGCGGGCTGGAATGACTGGATGCACTGCATGCTGAGCGCGCTGCCCGCTGCCTCACCCGCTGCCTCACCCCGCGCAAACCCGCTGACCAAATGCTCCCGCTGCCACCCACCCCGCTCCCGCCCGCCAGGCTGGACAAGCCAGTATCCGGCCTTCTGCTGTTTGCACGCTCCCCGCAAGCCGCCTCCGCGCTGTGTGCCACAATCGAGAGCCGCGGCGTGGAAAAGGTGTATGTGGCTCGAGTGCTGGGCCGCTTCCCTGAGCCGCCGCCGGGGCAGGAGTTTGTGGTGGCTAATGTGCCACTGGACTGGGACCCAGTTGCCAACATGGCGTCTGCTGTACCCGAGGCAGCGGTTGAGGAGGAGGCAGTGGCGAACGGTGCGGGTGCCGCAGGCGCAGCTGGAGCATCAGCGGCAGCAGGTGGGGAGGCCATTGGGTCGGCAGCAAGCAATGCGGCAGATGCGGCAACAAGCCAAGAGCAAGTGGGACAGCAGCAGCAGGGTGGGCAGCAGCAGCAGGGTGGGCAGCAGCAGCAGGGTGGGCAGCAGCAGGCCAGTGCAGCCGGTGAGGTCCTTACCAGGGAGCAGCGCAAACTTCTGAAGAAACAGCAGCGGCACCAACGCAGGGCGGCCAAAGCGGAGCGGCAAGAGGCAGCGGCGGCAGCGGCGGCAGCGGCTGCCAAGCGGCCCGGCAGGAGCGTCCCCAAGCCAGCACTGACTGAGTTCAAGCTACTGTCAGTGGCAGCAGACGGCCTGACTAGCCTGGTGGAGTGCAGGTGGGTGCTGGGTGGGGCCTGTGCAAGGGGCCTGGCCTGGCCTGCTGGCGTGAGCTGGGCAGGCTGCTGCTGTTAGATGCCAATGGTGCGCAGCGGCGCACATCAACCCTGAAACCAGACGTCCTTGCCGCTGCCTCCTGCACACCTGCCTTCAGGCCGCGCACGGGGCGCACCCACCAGATCCGTGTGCACCTGCAGTGGCTGGGGCACCCCATTGCCAACGATGCCCAGTATGGTGGCACCTATGGCGGCCCTGTGGCCTCCCGCCAGCTGGCGCTGCAGATGGGCGTGCACTGGGCCAACAAAGGAGAGGGCGTGGACGGCAGCGGCCAGCAGGGAGCAGCAGGGTGTGCAATCACAGCAGCAGCGGGCGGGCAAGGCACGTTAGCAAGTGCTGCAGCGGCAGCAGCCGGCCCAGGGGAGGGCACCAAGAGACAGCGGCTGGAGGGCGCTCCGGCCTCAGCTGTGGCAGCCGCCGGGGCGGAGCAACCAGCGGCGGCAGCAGCTGCACAAGACACGGCAGCACCAGCACTAGCGGCGGCGGCAGCAGCAGCGCCCCCAGCAGCAGCAGGAGAGCAGGGTGTGGACGCAGATGCATACGCTCAGAATGCAGCGTTCCGGTCGGAGCCTCAGTACCGCCTGCCGCCGGAGCTGTGCGACGGGCTGTGCATACACTGCCCCTTCTACGCACCCAAGTGAGCAATCAAGCCATCATGGGCGTGTGTGTTCGTTGGATGTCGCTCGCGCCTGCGTGGTTAGGCAGCGCCTGCCTGCGCTCGCGCCTGCGTGGTTAGGCAGCGCCTGCCTGCGCTCGCGCCTGCGTGGTTAGGCAGCGCCTGCCTGCGCCTCTTGCCATGTGCCAAGCGCTCTTGTGTTGACAGCAGCGCTCTTGTGCCCTCCCCTTTCCCTTTGCTTGCAGGGACTACCCGCTCGACCTGCGGCCCCTGTGGCTGCACGCCCGCAGCTACAGCTGCGTGGACGACAGCTGGAGCTTTGCAGCAGAGCTGCCCCAGTGGGCACACCCAGACTGGGTGCCGCCGCCGCCTGCCCAGTGAAGGCGCCGTCTCGGAGGGCATGGAGAAGGCACACCGTGCAGGCAGCGCCTAGGCAGGATAGCCCGCTTGCTTGTAGCCCAGACCTACAGTTTCAGCATGCTTTATGGTAGTCTATTGTTTGTTGTAAGCAACTTCCTGGCCGCCACCTGCTTGGCCATGCTCCCGTCAGCGGTGGCCGGGTGTCTCCAGCCAGCCGACGTTGCTGCCGGGCGTTCTGGAGGTCTGCGTCAGAACGTGCCGACTGGTAGTTTCCGTGTGTTGAGCAGGTTGGCGTAGGGCGCCTGCTGTTTGAGCTGGATCTCCGCACAAGGGCTCCTGCATCCGCCGCGGCGGCCCCGACAAAAAGTGCACTGCAGCTGAGATTATGGGGACGGCTGTGTTCGCTGCGGCTCCCACCCCAGCCATTTCATGTGCCTCTGAAGGGAGTCTGGGGCTGGTTGGCGCGCCATGGCAACCAAGGTGGAGGAGGCGAGCGTGGCGCGCGACAGCGACAAGGGCTTTGAGGCCGATCCGCTGGAGGGTGGAGATGCTGAGAAGGATTATAGGCGCAGCGTGACGAGGCACGAGGAGGAGCCCACAGGTAAAGAGGCACACCGGCTGTGCCGCTCGGGACGCTGGCCTGCGCCTCTCCCATCTCGCGCACATGCAAGCGACACCATTGGTCAGCGGGAGATGACGGCTGGGCTGTTCACGCAAGCTTAGCTGTTGCCGGCCGCCGCCGCCGCCGCCGCCGCCGCCGCTGCCGCCGCCGCCGCCCGCTGCACCGCCGCCACTCAACCACACAGGCCCCATCCCTTGCAGGCTCATGGCTGCGAGGCACCTGGCTGCTGTGCACCTCCACAGCGCAGCCAACTCTGCTGGGCCTGCCTTTCGGCATCGCAGCACTGGTAGGCAGCTGCCATCGGCCCTGCAGTGGGATGCTTGCAAGCCGCTTGGCATGCATGGCAGCAGTGCGTGAGATTTCATGAGCAGCAGTGCCTCTTGCGGCCTGCCCCTCCCTGCAGGGCTGGGCGGGCGGCATGGTGGTGCTGGTGGTGTCTGGCCTGGCAACCGGCTACTTCAACACGCTGATCAGCGGGCTGTACGAGTACGGCGGCGTAAAGCACACCACCTACCGGGACCTGGCGCACCACATCATGGGTGCGCCCAGCAGAAATCTGAGGCGCTGTTTGCTTCGGCCGACCTGAACTGGCTTGGCGCTACACTAAACATTATTCCAGTCTTTGTGATAGAAAGCGCCCTGGACGACTGCGGCTGCAGCTACCGTCCCTGCTGAATGCCCCTGCCGATCGCGCGTCAGTGCCTGAGCCACCCATTTCCCCACCTCCCCTCCCTCAGGCAAGCGCCACCGTTGGGCCTACCACTTCGTGCTGCTGCTGCAATTCACGGTCATCATCGGGGTTGGCGTAAGTTAAAGCTCAGACGGCGCTTGCGCTAGCATGAGCCGCAGGTTGTGCAGGCGCTGCAAGAGCCGGCTGGAGCACAGGCGCAGAGCTTGCTATGGTTCTCATCCTCAGGATTTAGCGGATACAACACTCTCAACTTTGGCCAACACTCGTTCGCAGGTGGCCAACCTGATTCTGGCTGGCCAATGCCTGCAGTCCATCTACTCCCTGTACTGCGGCGGTGAGTGCAGCTCAAGCAGTGACAGCGACGGAGAGCCGCTACGCCCAGCCCAAGGCATCCAGTGCAGATGCTAGCACAGCCGGCAGCAGGCATTGGCATGTGTCAACGCGTAGCTTCTCCTGCCCACCGCAACTGCCGCAGACTCGTGCACGGTCAAGAGCTATGGCTGGACCTTCATTGCAGGGCTGTGCCTGATGATTGTGGCGCAGCTGCCCAGCATGGGCCGGGCGGAGGTGGTCACAATGGTCACCACCGCCTTCCTGGTCATCTATAGCCTTATCGCGGTTGTGCTGGCCGGCACTGATGGTGGGTTCAGTGCTGGTGTGGCAGTGTGCTGTGAAAAGCGTCACTTCAGCGGGAGCGGGCCCCATGCATCATAGCATAAGTGGCCCCCCTGCAGCAGCTCATGGGCAGGGGCGCTGCCCTGGAGGGGGCATCAGCTGCTCATGGGCGTCTGTCGGCCCCTCCTGCAGGAGGCGGCAAGGGCGCTGACTACTCCATCCCCGGCAACCGGCCCAATCGTGTGATGAATGGATTCAACGCGCTGGGCATCGTGGCCTTCTGCTAGTGAGAGGAGACTGTCCGGGAGTTCACGCGAGGCAGCGTGACCATGAAGCAGCTGCCCTGCTGCGTGCGCCGCATCTCGCCTGCAGCTCCTCCCTGGTGCCGACACCTGCCCCTCGCCCTTCTCCCACCCCTGACCAACAGCGCCAACAACATAATTCCTGAGATCCAGGTGAGCAAGCAGGCTGGGCAGTGTGGTTGCCAGCACATGCGCACAGCTTGGAGGTTGACGCCCATGCGGGTGCTGCCACCGTGGGGATCACACTGCCCACCAGCCGCTGCGCATCCCACAAGCCTAGCCGACTGCTCCCAGCCTTGCAAAACAGCCTTGCAAGACAGCCTTGCGGTACAGCCTTGCAGTATGCGACAGCCACTGTCCACCCCCTTATTCCCCACCCTGCGCTCCTGCAGGCCACGCTGCGCCCCGATCCCGCCACCAACTCGGCAGTCCCTCCCATGAAGAAGGCAGTACTGGCCACCACCTCCCTCGTTTCCACGGTGTACATCGTTGTGTCGGTGGTCGGCTACTGGTGCGCCGTGGGCTGCGTTGCCACGCCTCCCACCTTGCTGCACTGCCATGCGGGCGCAGCGACCTGACTGCAGAGCTGCTATGCCCTGACGGCATGCGGGCGCTGCACCCCTGCCGCCATGGCCTTCCTGCCACAGTCTGCCCGCACTCCCACACGCCCGCACTCCCACACGCCTGCAGGGCGTACGGCAATGTTGTGGGCGGCTTCCTGCTGGACATGATGGACCACCCCGCCTGGCTGCTGACGGTTGCGTACATCATGTGCGTCATCAACCTGCTAGTGGGGGAGCAGGTGGTGGAGTACGTCCTATTTGCGGTGAGTCGCTATGGAAGTGTCCCACTCAGATTTGGGAGAGGGGCGGGGCGTGGAAAGTGCAATTTGGGAGGCGCTCTTGGCCAACAAACGGGGCAACCCACTCACGCCATACGCTGCTGCTGCATGGCAGCATTGCAAGCCCCCTCCCTGCTCAACACCCAGCCTGCGCCATGTGTGCCCCCTCAACAGTCCTGGGAGGCGCGCTTGGTGCGGCGCTTCAAACGGTTCACGTGGCTGGGACGCGACGTGATGGATGCTGAGGGCCGCACAATGCGCGCGCCTTCTCGATGGGCCATGCTGCTGATCAGGTGCGGCGCAGCTGCCGCCTTGTCTGCCCAGAGCGGAAGCCGGCGCATCCGCTGCCGGCACACGGCAGCCGCCATTTTGCGTTGCCTGTCGATGCATAAGGGTTGCTCAGTGCACCATTGGCATGCGTCATCCTCCCTGTTGTGCAGGGTTCCATACGTGAGTAGTAGCCATCCAGCAAGAGCAAGCCTGCAATGTGGAATTGTCACGAGCAGCAGCGGGCGCACTTGCACAGCTTTGCGTGCGGCACGTCGCATCCTGCATACCTGCGCAGCCGCACCCACCACTGCCGGAACCATCCACTCATGTGGCCGCCCTCCTCCCCCACCACAGGATCTGGTCATCACAGTCGTTGCGGCGGCCTTCCCCTTTTTCTCAGAGGCAAGTCAATTGAGCGCTGTGTGTGCTGGGCCATGCAGCCGGCCAGGCCGTGCCCACGCTCGCAAGAGGGACATTGCACCATCGCCGCCGCCTCATCAACCCATTGCCGCACCCCCCTGCTGCTTCACCAAATGCACCCCCAAACCTCCACCCGCAGATCATGGGCTTTGTGGGTGCAGTGGGCCTGACGCCGCTGTGCTTCGTCATGCCGGTGGCGCTGCACCTGGTGGCGCACGGCGGCGGCATGCCGCGCATGCTGTGGTGGTTCAACGTCGCCCTGGCCACCGCCTATGCCGGCTGCGGCGTGCTGGCCACGGTCGGCTCTGTGCGCTCCATTGTGGTGGCCATCCAGGACCACGAATTCTTCTCCTGATTGTTGTGAACAATGGTTGTGCTGCCGAAGAACTGTCGATGCTCCTTCCTGTCCGCCACCTGAGCTGTGCCCGCTCGCAGCCGTTTGATGCAGCATGGGCTATACCTCGGACAGCCCAGCAGCGAGTGACCAATGTTGCCACTGTCGGCAAGCAGCCCCCACAATGCCCTCTCTGCAGCAATCAGCGGTGACCGGCTGCCCGCCGCGAGCCGGCAGTGCCTGGGGACGGCAGGCCTGCTGGGACCCCAACTGGCCGATTGCGTCCTGCCGGCTTCCCCGAGCTTCCCGAGGCGTCGGGTGCCGCCCCTGTAGCAACGGATTTGAAGAGGGGGTGGCAACTTTGGCCGCTCCGCGGTCTGTCCTCCCCGCACCCCTCCCGCCTGCTCCGCGTGCATGTGGCATTGCGGCACGCCCAATTTAGCGGCCGGCAGGGCAGGGGAGGGCCCACCCGGCCCATGCTGCCGCGCGTGAAATGCAGGGGCAGTGACTAAGGGCACCTTGTGGGCCGCAGCGAGCACCAGTGTGCTGCTGCAGCCTGTCGACAGTGCGTGCAGGAGGTCCCCCGCCCCCCGGTGCACTGGCCCAGGTCGCGGTGTTTCCACGCTCGTCCAGCGCGCAGTCGCTAGCCCGTTGGTGTCGCAGTAGCATCAATTGAGCAGCGTGAGTGACAGAACCCGGTGCCGTGCAGCCTGCAGCGCGGTCGGCAACCGGTTGAGGCGGCTGGGGCCTTGCGCACAGCCGGGGCCCCGCAGGGGCACGACCCCAGCACCAGTAGCGACGGATCTGTGCTCGCCGGCTTGGGTTTGTCAGCACCACCCCTGAGGGCACTGACAGCCACCCCGGCCCAGGGCGGCGCCCCCGGCCCTCGCTGCCCCGCTTTACCAGCTGTGCACACCAGGCCGGAAGGCTGGGGGCACGCGCAGCGCCGCTCGCAACTCCTGCTGGGTGGCGGGGCGGCCCCGCCCGCCGCCGCCGCCGCCGCCGCGACTAAACCCGGCCACCCCAACCATTGTTTCCTGCAGCATGCCCGGCGTTGTGAACATGGAGAGCGGCAGCACCGTGCTGCCCAGCAGCCCCCGCCAGGTGCGGCGGGGAAATGGGTCGAGGGGAGGGGAGGAGGGTGGGCCGCCGCGTCGGCTAGTGTGCCCGCACTCATGGACAGGCTCCGACGCGTTTCCCTGCCTTGCTCCTGGCTGTGCTGCAGGAGGGCATGGCAGTGCTGTCCATGCCCGACGGACAGAAGGTGGAGTTCCCGGTTCTGTTGGACGCCGCCGGCGCCAAGTTCATTGACGTGAGCAGCAGCGGGGGCCCGAGTGCTTGCATTCGCCTCGCCTTTTTGGCGGTCCAACTTCGCGTGCTTGCCTAGACGCTATTGCACTGCTGTGTGTGTGTGCAGCTGGTGCCTCCCATTCTCCTGAGTTTGTGCTCATTTGTCGCACCGCTCCGCCCGCCCGCTCCCCACCTCTGCAGATCCGCAAGCTGCAGCCCAGGTAGGGCAACGACGCAGCGGCCGCCTGCGGTCATTGGGCTGTGCAGCTGGCAGCCCAAACAGCGTGAATGCGTCAGCGCACGCCCATGCACTCTCAACTGGTCGCAGAGCCGCATGCATGTCACGTGCTGACATCCCCCCGACTCTTCCCAACCGCCCCGTTGCTGCGCCCCGCCCCACCCGCAGCACCGGCATGTGCACCTTTGACCCAGGCTTTGGCTCCACCGCCTCCTGCGAGTCGTCCATCACCTACATCGATGGCAACAAGGGCATCCTGCTGTACCGCGGGTGAGGCAGTAGTGCTGGCAGTGGGCTGGGAGGGGGGCATCGCCTGTGCAGTGCCAGCTGACCAAAGCAGCAGAGCTGTTGTGTTGTGGCCCTTTGCTGTGCCAGGCAAAGCAGCACGTACACCGCTGCCACTTGGAGCTGCTCCCGGGGCCACACTCCCTGGCCTGGTGCCGCCAGCACTCGGTGCACTGTGCACCCTCATCCCACCCGCCAAACCGCCCTGATGTGTATGCGCAGGTACCCCATTGAGGAGCTGGCGGCTGAGGGCGACTTCATCGACTCCACCTTCCTGCTGCTGCACGGAGAGCTGCCCTCCAAGCAGGTGCCTGGAGCCGGGGCTGGGGTCATGTTCGCCAGGGCGCAGTTTTGGGGGGAGCCGTGAGTGTGTGCTACTGTGCCAGGCCTGCCTGTGGCAGACAACACGTGCCCCTGCGGTCGTTCCTCCACAGCCACCCACTAGCACACCCCAGCTGTGGCCTAAGAGCCTACTGACCCTCCCCACACGTGCCCCTGCCTGCCCACCCCTGCCGCCCTGGCGCAGGAGAAGGCGCTGTTTGAGCGCGAGATCAAGTACCACACCCTAGTGCACGAGCAGCTGATCCAGTTCTACCGGTGCGCACCTGCCTGCACTTGCGGCTCGTGCCGCTGCTGCTCTGCGCATGTTCACGGCCTTTCTTTGCATGCCACACGTGTGTTTGTGAGCTGGCTGTGCCCCTCGATCTTGGGAGAAGAACACACCGCGCCGTGCAACCTGTCGCACACCCCTCACCCCTGCCTCCTTGCTCTCTCGCTCTCTCTCTCTGCAGTGGCTTCCGCCACGACGCGCACCCCATGGCCATCATGGTGGGAGTGGTGGGTGCCCTGGCTGCCTTCTACCCCGAGGTCGCTGAGGTCCGGTGAGTTGAAACCCTAACCCCTTAGGTAGAAATCCTAACCCAAGGGCCATGTTCCGACTCGCTGGCATGCCAGAAGTGGGGCGGCGGTTGCCTTGCAGCCGCAACACTGATCGCAGTCAGCAGCTGTGCCAGCTGGCTCACCTCGTGGCGCCCCTGCTGCCCCTCTTCCCTGCAGCAACCCGCAGCAGCAGCTGCGCGCGTGCTACCGCCTGATTGCCAAGATGCCGACCCTGGCGGCCATGGCCTACAAGACCTCCATCGGCCAGGTGGGCATGCAAGCAGCTGTGTGCTGCAGTTGGGTTTGCGAGGCCCTGCGGCTGGCAGGCGGCATGCCGCATCAGCCTTCGAGGGACCCCTGCGCTGCCATCGCAGCCCTGCCCCTTGGCGCCGCCGTGCTCACTGGTGCTACCTCCCCTCGGCTGCTCCCCGTGTTCAGCCCATCATCTACCCCCGTAACGACCTCAACTACGCCGAGAACTTCCTGCACATGATGTTTGCGGGTGAGGGGGCCGGCAGTGAGGGCAGCGTGGGAGGGGGCAGTAGCATGAGAGTGGGAGCAGTGCGAGAGAGGGGGGTGTGGTGCGGTGAGGCCCGGGCCGGCTGTTGTGCCAGTGTGGACAAAGTGCCGCAGAATCTGGCTCGCCGGATCACCACTACCGCTGGCCACTGGCCACCACTGATCACTAGCCTGTGCCCTCACAACCTTTCCCTGACCTTTGACAACCGGGCTGCCATTGATCACCAGCGTCTGGCCTCCACACATCTATGCAGTGCCCTCTGAGCGCTACGAGGTCGACCCCGAGCTGGCCAAGGCGCTGGAGATCATCTTCATCCTGCACCTGGACCACGAGCAGAATGCGTCCACCTCCACCGTGCGCACGGCCGGTGAGTGTGGGCAGGCGCTGCGCGGCTTGGCTTGGGCAGCAGCGCGGGGTTGGAGCTGTTGAGGCATGCCGTTGAGGATGCTGTCGAGGCATGCTGCCGCATCCACCGCAGCCTGCCCCTTGTTCGCCCAAGTTTCTGTGAGCCCTGGTGCCAAACTTGTCCGCTGCTCTGCTGCCCCCCCTCCTGCCTCCCGCTGCAGGCTCCTCCCAGGCCAACCCCTTCGCGTGCGTGGCCAGCGGCATTGCCGCGCTGTGGGGCCCCGCCCACGGCGGCGCCAACGAGGCGGTGCTCAAGGTAGGACACTGTGCAGGCCCCCGCTTGCACATGGGACTTGTGACTTGAGCCAAACAGCGCCTCCTGCTGTCAACTGCTGCGACGCCTCCCAATGGCTGCGATGTGTGCGATGCCAACCAATCCGGTGCTGCCCAGGCATGCCCACCCCTCATGCATGCCCCCACCCCTCACACGTCTCTCCAACCCCCGGCCCCCACTGAGCAGATG
>VIYQ01002281.1:0-10088 GCA_009928355.1 Chlorella sp. CH2018 | reverse complement strand
GCAGGGTGGATGGCGGGGTGGTGGGCGGGCTTTTGAGCTGCACCGCACACTCCATCAAACACAAGGCAGCAATACTGGGGCACGCCTCAGAGGGAAATGCAGCGAGGCAGCAGGCGCCCGGTACAGCTGCCTGCTGCCCGCCACCAGCCGGCACTCACGCATTGGTAATGGCTCGGTAGCGCTCCTGCCCCGCGGTGTCCCAAATTTGACACTTGACCAAATCGCCATTGCCCATAGTCAGCTGCTTGGTGGCAAACTCCACGCCTGGAACAATATCGATGGCAGCCGGCAGCAGCTTAAGATCACAGCAGCATGCGCTCAGCGGCGTCAAGAGGCACAGACCTCAAGGCCTGCTGCCACGCCTGCCCCTCGAGCGCCGGCGCAGCCGCAGCTCACCTATGGTGGGCTTGGAGTTGGTTTGGAACTCGTTGCGGCTGCAGTTGCAGGGGGTTTGCAGAAACCAGCTTGCCAACACCACAGATTGGCCGATCAGGACCACCTGCACCGGCTGACAGGCACGAAAGCTCCGCGAGAACCACGGCAACCAATCGCTCTCACCAGAAGCGGCTGAGGCAGTTGGTCTTGCCGACGCCCGAGTCGCCAATCAGGACCACCTGCATCAGTTGATAGGGGCGCAAGCTTGGTGGTGGCAACGACTCGGGGGCAGCCTCACTGTGGCTCTGCACAGCTGGACACGACTGCTGCTGCAATTGTGTTGTGCCTGCTGCCCAGCCCCAGGCTTGCCTTCATCAACAGGTCGTAGTCATCATCTGACCGGCTGCGCCCCGCCATGCTGCTGCAGCGTGGCTGGCAGCTGGGCAACACACGCCTCGGGAGGTGGCCTGCGAGAGGAGGCGGCAGCGGCGGCGGTCAGCGGCGGCGGTGGCGGCGGCAGCAGCAAGGGCTCAGGCCTGTCGGGGGTTGCAGCGCAGTGTCGTGGTCCCTCGAGAAGCACGCATAGTGCACCTCCTGCAGGGTCTGCACGACAGCAGGCTTGGAGGGTGCAGGCTTGGCTCGTGCGGTCGGGGGTGCGAGGGGCGTGGAGCCTGCTGCAGGCGATCAGCGATCAGCCTTCGATAGCAGACGCGGCCGGACGGCCCCATGAAGCAGACGTGATGCTGCGTCACGCTGGGCGGCATGCTGGGGGCCCTCCGGCACCCCGCTCGCGCAATTCACACTCGCGTCGTTCCGAGACAACACGATGGCAGCCGCACCAGACGACGCGGGAGGCTGGGCTGCCGCCCTAGCCACCGCGCTGGTGTCCAGCCAGCCACTGCCGGCCCTGGTGGCCCAGCGGCTGCAGCAGGCCTTCACGCCGGAGGCAGAGCCGCGCACGCGAGCCCTGAGGTGCGCACCGGGGGCCGGCGGGCGCCGCGGCGCCCGTTGCGCCTTCACGGACCGCTGGACCCACTCAACCAGGCGGCATGTTTAGGGCTGCTGCAGCTTCTGTGGCTGCTTGCATGCATGGGCCAACGCATCAGTGCCAGGGCTCACAACTCTTTATGGTGTGGAACTCGAAGCAGTGGGCGACTTCAGTCGTGCCACTTGGCACGCACATCTCGTCTCACGCCGCTGCCCCTGCTCCTTGCCAGGTTTGTGCTGGCCCAGGGCAGCCCTGACGATGGCCTGGAGTGCTTCGAACTGATCAAGGATGGAGGCGTGAACACAGGGCCGCTGTTGTCCACGCCTTTCTTTGCGCGGCAGCAGCCCAGCGCGGTGCAGTGCTGCCTGCAGCGGCACGCGCTGGTCCGCATCGATGGCGCAACACCTGACCGGTGCGTTGAGGGCCCCAGACTGCAGTCCAGTGGTGTTGAAGCTGGTGTGACAGGGAGGCCGCGCAATGCTGGCGACGTCGCGTTTGGTCCAGCAGCGGAGCTCATCGCCGACCCCTCCACCCCACCTGCACCATCCTGCAGCGACATCCTGGCCGACTGGCGCCAGCTGCGCGCCGAGTGCGGCATTGACTGGCTGCTGGCGGCACCGTTGGCGTGCACGCCGGGGGGCCAGCACGGCTCACGCCTGCTGGGCGCGGTGCTGGTGGCGGGGCGGGGCGGAGCGCCGTCTGTGGATGAGCGCTGGCTGGAGGATTGGGCGGGCGAGATGGCCAGCAACATCTACCACGCAAGCGTGCAGCTGATGGAGGTGGGCGGGCAGGCGGGCAGGCGGGTGGGCGCGCAGGCGGGTGGACAGGGGCAGGTGGCGGGCAGGACGGAATGCTGCTTGCGACCCCTGCATCACGCGCTGGCGGGGCAGAATCCGGCATGCTTCCTGCTTGCTCCCTCCTGCTTGCCAAACCCCCTCCCTACTGCCCCTGCCATGTGCAGTGCTCGCTGGAGATGCTGGGAGTGCTGTTCCCACCCCGAGTGCTGGAGCAGCTGGTGTCCAATGCCGCCAAGAAGACGGGCCAGGTGTGCGCGGTTGTGTTGCAGGATGTGCCAGAACACAAACGGCGGAGCCCTTGTGCCAAGGGCACGATGCACCGCTTTGATCTATGCAATGTACCCACGTTGTGCCGGTGGCATGCGAACCCAGCTCGCGCTCCCGCCCAGCCGAACCGGTGCCTGGCACCCTCGCCCCTGCCTGCGCTCGCCCCTACAGGTGGACCTGGCAGAGGCGCTGCGCTCATCAGCGCCGCCCAGCAGTGCCAGCAGCGGCCGGCGTTCCAGCCCTCGGCCGCCGGGTGGCGCGCTTACCCCCAGCACCGTGCCCAGCAGCCTGAGGAGCTCGCTGGAAGGGGTGGGAGATGGGCACTCCGGCTCGCTGTCCGGCATGCCGCGCGGCAGCCCTCTGCCACCAGCAGAGCGTGCGCAGCACGCGGCGCCGCAGCACGTGTGCGTCACCACCTTACGGGCCAGCCAGTCGGCGGCGCATGTTTCGCCCTTCGCCGAGGCGGCGGCTGCAGCGGCAGCCTCAGGAGCCATGAGCCCTGTGCCTGCAGGGGGGCTGAGCCCCGCGGGCGGCCTGCGCACGACGCCCTCTCGAGGCGGCAGCGTGGCGTCTGCTGTGCTGCGCCAGGTGTGCCACCAGCAGCGTTGAGCGCTGTTGTTCTAAGCTGTTATTCATTGGCCTGCCGCATGGCATGTACTCCGAGCTGTGAGCATGCTGACGTAGCACCCTGGAGTGCTCACGCCCCTCCCCCATCCTTGCTTGCCTTGGACCTGATTGTATTGCTGCCCTGCAGGCGAGCCTGCAGAGCGCGCTGAGCCGCATGCTGACAGAGCAGGAGGCGTCCCCGGTGTCGCCACACGAGTGGGAGGGTGAGTGGGGGCGGGTGGGGCTGCATGTGCTGCTGGTATGTGCAACGCGCTGGCTTGCTGCGCCCTGTTTGCACGGGCTGGGGCCATTGCTCTCTGCACTCCTTTTTCCCTTTTTCCTTTTTTCCACGGCAACCACGGCGGGCTGCTGGCTGGCTCACCTGCGTACGGAACCTCTCCTCCAATGCGCAGTGTCTGGGTTCGAGGACCTGTTGCGTGAGGATCACGATGCAGTGCTGGCTCGCCGGTGCGCCGCTTCTGAGGCTGCGATGCAGCGCTTTTGCTTTGCCACAGTGCCGGCAAGCAGCCACAGGCTTTCTGAGGCAGGTTGCTGTTGGGCCGCGCTCACGTGCAAGCCCGCTGCTGAGCCACTGATGATGTGCTAGCAGCCTGTGTGCAACTCCTGGCAAACTCACTCCCCCTTCTCCTCAACTCCTCCTCCTGCCTCCAAATCGCCCATCCTACAGCCCAAGCATGGCCCTGGAGCGCGCCCACAGCCGCCCCACCGCTGCACTGGATCAGAGCATCGCAGCAGCCACAGCGGCCGTGGAGAGCGCCGGCGGACTGCCCGCAGCAGTGCAGGACGCGCAGGCGCACGCAGCAGAGGATCGGGCTGCAGCTGCTGCGGGCGCCGCCCACGATGGGCCTGCCGCACCAGCCCAGCAGCAGCAGCTGCTGTTTGACAAGGCGAGTGCAGAGAAGAGCGGCGGCACGACGGCGGCGGCAGCCCTGGCAGCTGCCACACCGCAGCAGGCGGCTCGCGGGCTGCCGCTGGCGGTGAGGGTGCCTTGGGCCAAGAAGCCGCTTCTCAACCCACTGGGCAGTGAAGAGCTGGGGCAGCAGGATCCAATGAGCAGCCCCAGGCAGCCTCTCGCCATGCCCAGTCACTTTCGCGGGCGCAGCGGCAGTGGCACTGCGAGCGGCCCGGCGCCTTTAACGGCCCCTGCCGCGCCCCCGGCCTCTGAGCAGGCTGGCGGCAGCAGCGGCCGCAAAGCAGCCAGCGGCGGCTTGTCAGCTGCAAGCGGCTCACTGAAGAGCGGCAGCCTGCCCAGCACTGCCTCAGCAGGCAGCGGAGTGCTGGCAAGCAAGGGCGGCAGCCCTGGTGGCACAGCCGGTGCGGCGGGCGACAAGCTGTCCCCGGCTGCTGCGGCGGCTGCGAGGCAGCGCCTTGACCTCAGCTTTGCGGCGCCGCTGCTGGAGGCACACTACAAGTGCGTGGTTGGTGCAACAGCTCTTGCCTGCCGCTCCGTGCTTTGTTTTGCAAAAGCCTGGCAGCTGTTGCGTGTTGTGTGCAGCAGTAGCTGCGGCAAGCTTCTCGCCACGACGCACCGACCCTTGACCTGCTGCGCCGCACATCCACCGCTTGCAGGCGCTGGGCGGCACCCTTTGTGCACAGCTCCGATGCTGCCCTTGGGGTGCTACACGCACTGGAGGGCTGCCTGGTGCTGTCCCGCCTGGTGGCTGAAGGCCCCTCTGCAGCGGCCCTGGTGTCGCTGGCAGGTGGGCAGCTTGGCAGTTGGCGCAGCTTGTGGTGGCGGCAAATGCAGCCCGTTGTCAGCGAGGGTTGCCGCTCGCTGGGCATTTGCGGGCAGGCGGGTGAGCAGCAGGTGCCCTTTGCTTGTGGGCCCTCCTCCCAGCCGGCTCCGTGCTGCCCCGCCCTCTCTCCGCAGTTTCGGCTGTCATGGTGGCGGCAGCAGTGCCCTCCTGGCGCCGCTCGGGCTGGTGGGCCGCACACCGCACACCGGCGCTTGCAGCTGTGCGCCTGCTGCTCGCGCTGCTGCTGGCGGCTCAGGTGGCGCTTGTGGCGCCCGCAGCTGTGACCGGCAGCAGCAGCGCTGGAGCAGTGCTGGGCATGCTGGGGGAGACCGGCGCCGCGGCGCTCTTCTGGCTGCCGTTCAGGTGTGTGTGGGCTTGTTCATGCCACGCTGTCTGTTCCCCTGGGTTGCTAACTGCTTGGGCGTTGGTCGGCCGTTGCTGTTGCTTCCCTAACGCCACCCGCCACACTCCTTCCTTGCTGCCCTCCCTGCAGGTTCTCCCTGCCCTTTGCCGTCCACCTGCCCGTCCACCTGCTGTGCCTGTGGATTGTGACTGCCGGCGCCACGCTGGCCCATGTGCGCAGCGGGGGCTGCCCCACCCCTGCCGCCTGCCCGGCCACAGCGTCCATCACAGCGGTCATTGCCGCCCAACTGATCATTGGATTCCTGCTGGCCTCTTGGCTGGCCTACACGCGTGAGTCAGGCAGGCGCCGCCGCTTCCTGCACACCAGCCACCGCGCAGCTTCCTTCCTGCGGCGACAGGCGCTGCCACCCACCTCGCCGCCGGCGCCGGCGCCGGCGCACGAGGCAGCCCCGCTGCGCAAGCCCACGCTGGCTTGAGCTTGGCTTTTGAGCCAGGCACTTTGGAGATTGCGGCACCGCTGTGCGCTCAGTGCAAGTTGCAAGGCAGTGAGCGCTCACCTGTGCGTCGCCATCTTTCTGCGCCTCGTCAATTGCCTGGCCCCTCTGTGTCTCTCTCTTGCTTCCTTCTTTATGCAATACCAAACAAGGAATGAACTCACAGATTTGCACCAGGCAAACTCTTCCACCGTGTCCACCTCAAATTTTCCTGGTTGCCCTGCAACCCTTCTCTCCCCCGCTTGCCTGCCATGGTCAGGCCCGAAGAACACACCGCCGTCATCCTCTTCCCACCTTTTCATGCATTCATGCGAGTGCCAATGCTCGAAGAAACATAAGTTCACATTCCTCACCAATCCTCACCAATGCGCCGGCTTTCAGCCACCAATCACAGCCAAAAGAACAGACATCGCCTCCAGCTCGCCCTTCTGGCACTACTGCTTCCCCGCCGGCCCTTTTCGGCACAACAGCTTTCCCTGCCGACGGCCCTGTACACCGCAAGAGTTACATGTGTTTTCAGCTCTTGTAACGCAGCCAGAATGTTCAGTTTTTGCAAGTGGTTGGCAGGGTGAATGCTACAGAGACGTGTTAAAAAATGGGGAAGGAACAGGCGGTTTCATTTTATGGTGTCTGGTGGCCCAAAGGCAGGTTGTTGGTCAGCATGCATTTAACACTCGCTCTACTCGACTTGTTGAGGCGATGACTGCGTTACTCGTGCGTTCGGCGTTGCCGTGCCGGCCCTGAGGCCTGCCGCGCCTCGGCCTGCTGCTGCCCCTCTGGCGGCTCTTGCTGCTGCTGCTGCTGCTGCCGTCGCCGCTGCAGCTGGTGGAACAGCTTGCGCCGCCTGGAGTCGTACTGGTAGTGCTGCACCAGCGGCCACAGCGTGCCACACACCAGCTGCAGCAGCGTGGCGTTGCGCAGCGACAGAAAGTGCTGCTGCGGGCTAGCGGCTGTCCGGTGCGCGGCCTGCGAGCAGGCAGCAGTGATTGGATGAGCTGGGTGCAGGACCCTGCACAGGGCAGCAACAACGCGCAGCGCAGGCATGCCCGCGGTGCGCCAGCATTAGACAGGCCAGCAAGCGGCATGCGGCCTTCCCCACACACCCACATCCCCCCCCCTCCGGCTCCTCTCCCCTCTCGCTGCCACTCACCGCCTCGGTCTGCATGACCACCACCAGCATGGCCAGCTGGCACAACAGCTGCGCCTTGAATCTCAGGCTGTGCCGGATGGACAGCGACATCATGCTGACTGCACCGCACTGCACCGCCGCCAGCGGGTGCACCGGCAGGCGGGCCCAGACGGAGCCAAACTCGACTCTGACGTCAAGGGGGGCGCCTGGCGCCTGCCAGGCGAAGCGGAACACTGGCCAGCTCGCAACGTTGAGGAGCTTGCCCGCCACTACCACTGCTTCTCTGTGGCGCCTGTAGAACCGGGGCAGCGTGAGCGCCACCAGCCCTGGCAGGACAAACGATGGGAATGTGGCTGCAGGGGCAAGGGTTGGCCGCAGCAGGAAGGCAGCGGGACGTGAGTGCGTTGCAGCACGCATGGGCAGCAGCAGGCACATGTGTCCCGCTCACACTCGTGCTGTGACGCCTGGAAGCATCTCTCTAACCTGCCATCGGAGGCGGTGCCTTGCAGCCCCGCAGCCGCCACCCGCAGCAGCCCCGCAGCAGGGGCCTCACCCACAAACCAGCCGTTGACGACGCAATGGTAGTTGCGCAGGATGCCCTTGGCTGCGGCGGCCAGGTAGATGACCAGCGCCCCTGCTTGCAGCGTCACAGAGATGGCAGACAGTCATGCCAAGCAGCAGCCGCCACGGGCACAGCCAAGCACAGCAGCAGCACCATGCGGGCAGCAGCAGCATGTGAGCTCCAGCGAGAGCCGGTGAAAGCGCACCTGCAAGCCAGCCCACGGATTCTACTTTGTCCCACTCATTCATGTGCTGCGTTAGAAACACCTGGTAGGCAGCCTGGGTTGCAATGGAGATGGGGAGCTGGCTGTCAGGCGACACGTAGCAAGGAGGGACGGCCTGCAGGCGGCGGGCAAGCGGCCCCAGGCGGCAGGCAAGCGGCCGCCAGGCGGCGGCGGCCAGCAGCAAGGCGCGCTAGCAACCCCCAGCCGCTGTGCACGCCGTCATGATCAGCCTGGTGTGCGCCAATGCGCAGCGGGGCTCTCCAGCCCTGCGCTACGGGGCCCGGACGTGCCCCTCGCAGGCCAGCCGCCCTCCGCACCTCATCATCCTGCTGCTGCACATGGCCCTGAGACATGGTTCTCATGAGCGCAGCGGTCGGACCTCTTTTTCTCGAGCGTCACGCAGTGCTCGGGCTTGGGGCTGTGCAAAGTGTGGTACGTTCCAACGAGAGCCACACGCTGGTAGGGACAGGCGCAAGGCAGGGGGAAGGCAAGAAAGTTTGCCACGACACCACACCAGCGCCCCGCGCATGTTGGCGACCCTGCCCGGTACCTCGGCCGGACCAGTGCCTCGCATCGGTGATGGTGGGCATTACATTCCCAGAAGCAGGCAGCCGTCATTAAGATTGGCTTCTGCAGTCAAACACATATGCAGGACGGGCGCAGGAAGGGGCAGTGCGGCGTGGGTGTGGTCGGGGTTTGGGCGGGTGGAGGTGCCGAAGTCAGTTCAGTCAGGGCAAGTCAGGTCAGGAACAGTCGTGAATGAAGCATGGAATCAGGTTGCAAGCGGGTGCAGGTAGTAACAAGAGCACATCGCACGGGGAGCGGAAAGGGGATTCGGGAGAGGCGGCACTAGACGAACTTGAGCGCTTGCCGGCGCTCGAGTTGCCTGTCGATGCGCGACACGGCTGGTCAAACGAGTCTGCCGGCACCTGCTGCGGCGCCAGGCGGCTGGGCGGCGGCTGACATGCGCCACCCGCGTGTCACGACATGGCAGGCAGCAGCGCCGCTGCCTTGACCGTCTGCGGCACAATGTCGGCCAGCAGGTCGAGGGCGGGGCTCTCGGCCACCACCGCCGCCACATCGGCATACTCCAGGCTGTCCCGCCCCGCCGCCGCCATCTTAGTGGCCGCCCGCTCCACGATGCTATCGATCAGCAGCTCCGTGGCCTTGGCGATGGCGAAGCAGGCCTCGGTGGAGATGGAGCCCGCATCCTCGCGCACCAGCCCCTTGACGCGGTTGATGGAGATCACCTGGGGGTGGGAGGAGGGAGGGGGTTGGCAGCGGGAGGTGGGCACAGGAGCGGTGCATGCGCTGGGTTGCCTGCAGGGCAGGGTGGGCAATGTTCGCGCATGCAGACGGGCGGCGGCGGCGGCACCAACAGCGGCGGCGGTGGCCGGCGCTCACCAGGGCTGTGGGGCTCCTGCCGCTGGTGCTGGGGACCGCTCCCTCGCTGCCTGGGCTCTGCTGCGCCGCCTCCATGCTGGGGTGAGGGCGGTGGGGCCTGGAGAGGCGAGCGGGCGGGTCGGCCGGGGTTCGGTGGGGGTGGGAGCGGCAGGGGCCGGCGCGCTGCCACGGCACTCAGGGGACGATGCACAGCCCCGATGCAGGGGTGCGCCGGGCTGACGCCGCACCCGGCATGCCCCATGCAGCTGGGCCTCCCCAAGAGGCTCGCCAAGAGCGCGCACCCCCCACACAGACTCCCCGTCGCCTGCAAACCGTGTGCGACACGCCCCCCAGCACAATTGAGGCTTGGTCGGCAGCTCAGGGGCTCGAACACTGCGGCCTTGGGGTTCCCACACCCGCCCGCAGCCATGGAGGCGCAGGACAAGCGGAGCGGCCTAGCCATACAAGCCGTAGGCTCGGCGCTAGGAGCCGTGGAGCGCTCAGCGGCGAGCAGCAGCAGCGAGGTGGGCGGTACCCCTGTGGGCGCGTCTGCACGGGTTCTGGCCGCTTAATTGCGCCGTGCAGTGGGTCCGGGTGCTGGTTGGGGCGGGGGAAGGCCGCGCAGACGCCCCCTGCGGGGATGGCCCGGCACCCCACCCTCCGCTCACTCCCTCCGCTCCCCCTGGCACCCCTCGCAGGACGCGCCCGTGTGCTGGATTTGCCTAGACAGCCAGGGGCCGCTCATCTTCCCCTGCAAGTGCCCTCGGTGCGCTGCCGCCGGCGCCGGCGCGTGCGAGCGCTAGGGCCCTCGGGGTGCACCTGCCGGCCACGATTTGAATGCCTGCGCCCTGCTCAACCCGCCCAAGCTGTACTCTGCTGCAGGACGGCGCATCCGCGGTGCCTTGCGCGGTGGCAGCTGCAGTCGGCGGGCAGCAGGTGAGGCTTGAGCTGCCTGCCGGAGAGCAACCCATCACTGAGCCTGTGTACACCAGCCATGCCTGTGAACATGCGGCTGCAGGCTGACGTGCAGCAAGGGCTGAGGGGCGGCTGTGCAGTGCATGCTGTGGCTGTGGATGCTGCCGCCCACCCATCACCCACCCACCCACCCACCCTCTCTGCAACCCTGCCTGCACGCCGGAGGAAG
>VIYQ01002280.1:0-22046 GCA_009928355.1 Chlorella sp. CH2018 | reverse complement strand
CTCCCCAGTCTTCACCCTGCAGCCAGGGGCAGGGCGGGGTACGGCGGCACTGAAGACCCTGTGCCAACTGGCAACACGAGCCACGGCAACGTTGTTCAGAGGCACCCACAGCTGACGGGCAGGTCTGACAAACATTCGAAGCAATTAGTTGGCCAGCACACACACATCCACTCACCGGCAGTTCATGACAAACATGGCCCGAAACTGGTTGTCGTACTTGTCGTGCTGCTGGCAGTCGATGCACAGCGTGGTGAAGCACAGCGGGCAGGACAGGATGGCGTCGGAACGGTGCGCCCTGCAGGCACGGGTGTAGGGAGAGGAGACGGGGGCAGAGAGGAGGTTGGCGGCATGTGCTGCTCGAGTACGCCTGCTGCCACAGCCTTGAGGGCAGCTGGTGGAGGCAGCAACCCAGTTTTTCAAGCATCCAGACGCTGCAAAGGCTTGGCCGCCACGCAAAGCAACTCCATCCAGAGCGCCGCTGCCGTCTGCGGGCCGCAGCCGCCGCACCTGCGCATGCGCTTTGCCCACTCCTCATCCTTGTCGTCTGCTTCCGGGTCGTAGAAGTCAGGTGGCCGTGTGTCCAAGCCCAGGGCTGCGGCGTCAGCGTCGCTGACCGCGCTAGCTGCGGCAGGGCGGGATGGGGGCAGCATACTGGGTGGCGGCGGCAGGCGGCGGCGGCGGCTGGGCGGCGGCGGCAAAGAAGGGGCATCGGAGGGGCGGCGGCTTTACCGAGCACTTGCGCACAAGCTCCAGAACAAAGCGAGCATGCTCCGCCTCCCGCTGGCGGCCGAGAGCAGCAGGGCGAGCGCCGCTCACCGCCTCCCAGCGACCCGTCGTCGCTGCTCATGTCCCAGTCCTCGTCCATTGTGCTGCTGAAGCGGGGGAGCCAGCTGCACAGGCAATTGCGCGCTCCCTCTGGTGGCTGGAAGTCCGCGCTCGCTGCACACGCGACGGCGGGCCTCGGTAGGGCTGTAGATCGTGTGTGTAATGCATGCAGTGTGCTATGGTCAGCTTGCATGCTTCGCTTCGGCAGCGTGGCGTGCTGCCCGGCTGCAGTGGGTGGCGGCGGCAGCCGGCGGCTGTTCTGTGACGACTGCTGCGTTTTGCTTGAATGCCCGCGTTCAGTAGGGTCACACACGTGCAGTTGCGAAGCAAAAGGTCAATGCCAGGTAAGTCGAGCAGAGAAGAGGTGCAATTGCCGTGCCCAGGCCGCCTGGCACTTCCCGCCTCAGCCCACCGCGTTGCTTGGGCAGCCACCGCTCGCCCAGACCTGCCTCGCCTCAAGCTCCTGCACAAAGATGGTCTGATCGCAGCAGTCGTCAACCACAGATGCATCAGTCTGTTACCTCCCATGTCCCCAGGCGGGCATGCAGCACCCCGCCGCCCAGCATGCCACGCCCACAGGGAATACCAGCAGGCTCCTCCCTCCTCCCTCCTCCTGGGATCACCAGCACCCACCTGGCGCCGCCGCTCCGCCAGCGCTGCCCGCTCCGTCGCTTCCGCCCGCTCTGCACGCTCCAACCTGATCTCTTTCAGCAGGGCCGCTCGCTCCTGGTGCGCCCGCCCCGCCGCCCCTTCTGCCTCCTGCAGGGCAGCCTGCAGGGCAGACATGTCCTGCTGGGCCTGCCGCAGCTCGCCGCGCGCTCGGTCCAGCTGCTGCTGCAGCGCGGCCCTCTCCTGTACCGCCTGCTGCCGCTCGTGCCGCACGGCGGCAGCGAGGCGGGTGCGGCTGAGGCGGCGGGCACCAAGAAGCAGCTCCAGCTCGCTGCTGGGTGGGCTGCTGCTTCCACTGCGGCCCTGTGCCCCTGCCCGAGCTGCTGGAGGGGCTGAGGCGCGCCAGGGCGAGCAGGGGCAGGGCGCCAGGCGCCAGGGCTGTGCTAGAAGGCTGGGGGTGCGCACCATGGGGTTGGCTGGCAAGGATGCGAAGGCTGGAGGAGTCGAGTTGAGGCTTCCAAGGTGGGCGGCGGCAATGCGGCGCTCTGCCGTGCAGCGGACGGCACTCAACATTTGGCCAGGTAAGTCATCGGTGATGTGATTTACACGACGAGCGGCTCAGCTGTCTAACAATTGCATGGCGGGGGTTGCAGCTGCTGCCCTCAGGCGGCCACGCACCAAAACCCCGCAACCGTTCAGCCAATCTTGAAGCGTGCCCACAGCGCCCGCTGCTCCGCCTCATCCATTGCTGCCTCTATCGCGCTGCGAGCCGCTGCATAGTATGCCTCCTCTCCCATTGCTGTTGATGTCAGCCGCTCCAGCAGCCCCCGGCCGTCAGAGGCGTCGCCGCCGCCACTGCTGCTGCTGGCGCCGCCGCCAGAGCCACGCAGCAGGCTGCCTAGGCCAAACAAATCGGTGAAGCGTGGCTGCGGCGGCTCGCTGCGGGCAGGGGCGACAGCCAATGGGCCAATGCTTTGGCAAGCAGTGGGCGACACAGGCGCAGCAGCTCATCACGAAGATGGCAAGGGATGCGCTGCGAAAACACCTGTGAAAACAAATAGCCTTGCCGCCCTCCCCATGCGCTGCCGCCCTCCCCATGCGCTGCCTGCCACCCAGCTGCACATCAGGCAGCTGTGCAGCCGCAGCCCTGCACCCACCTGCACAGCAGGAAGCGCGCCTTGTCGCCGTATTCGCTCTGCATCACGTTCCGCATCTCCCCGAGGCCATCGATCAGGCCCAGCTTGAGCGCTTGACGGCCCGTCCAGGCACGGCCTGCCATGCAGGGAGGGATGCTGGAGGTGCAAGCTAAGGTAGACGGCAGTCACAGAAGCCCAGTTCAGCACTTGGCGGGGGTGCGTGGGAAGACGAGAGCAGACTGAGGCGGCACGCAGGTTTGAGCCAGAAGGGCCCCGCCCACCCTGCGCCCACCTGAGAACAGCTCGTCGTCGCGGCCCGCCGCCAGCCGGTCGCCACGCGCCTCACGCACCCGGTCCTTGAAGGAGGCATGCAG
The DNA here is from genome assembly GCA_009928355.1 of Chlorella sp. CH2018. Lineage (NCBI taxonomy): Eukaryota > Viridiplantae > Chlorophyta > Trebouxiophyceae > Chlorellales > Chlorellaceae > Chlorella > Chlorella sp. CH2018. Next base: position 19,102 of record VIYQ01002280.1, on the reverse strand, counting down.
GTCGTCCATCAAATCCCGCAGCCGCGCTTCCTGTGGCATGGGGGCCGCACAGCAGTGCGTGGGCCGCACAGCAGTGCGTTGGAGCTGACAGATGTGCCGGCGGCAGCCGGTCGTTGCTTGCAGGACACATGCAGGTCGCCCATCAGGTCACGCAGAGAACGCTTTTTTCCTGCGTCCCACTTGATGAGACATGCGTGCAGCACCCAGCGAAAGCAAGCAGGAGCAGATCAGGTCTGGCAAGCTGGCAAGCTGGCAAGATCAAGTCTGGCAAGCTTCCCACCCCTAAGCTGAAAGAACCAGCTGGTTTTTTTGCAGACTGCAGGCTGCAAACAAAATGTGGTTGCACACTTCATGCGCGCACAGCACGCCGCGTGAAGCAGTAGCAGCAGGGGCGGCACCTGCTCTGCAGTGACGTTCAGGAATGGGTCCAGCTGCACCTTGGCCTCCCCAGCCGTGTACACGCGCCGCTCCAGGCCCTGCAACAATGGGGCGGGAGCATCTTCGCAGATTGGAAATGAAGGCTGCCAGCTAGGGAGACCCGCCATTCATGCCGCACACACGCGCCGCTCCAGGCCCTGCAACAATGGGGCGGGGCCACTGGATGGCATCTCCATGGAATGAAGTTGAAAGCAGCCGGCCAGTGAGCCTTTGCTGCCGTGTACACGCGCTGCTCCAGGCCCTGCATGCGGTGGCCAGCACCCGCCCTGTGCCGACGGCAGCGTGCCTGTGGCCGGCCGCCTCAAGTCATGCGCCCTCTGGCAATCCTCTGCCCGCCATTCCTCCGCGCCCAACTGGGGCACCGCTGCTCACTTTGTCTGTTCCACATCCCACAAGTCAACATTTGCTTCAGGTGCTGCTGCTCACCAGCCGATGCGCAGTTTCCACCGCTCCAAATGTGGCACTGATCACTCCGATGCTTCCCACCAGGGAGGCATCAAGCGCATATGCCTTATCGCCAGCGCACCTGTGGTGCCGGGGAGGAAAGAGGAGTTGGCAGCAGGGGTTCGGGGCAGGCGTTGGCGTCCAGGGGTGGCCGGCTGGGTGTGCTGACTGCATGATTCTGACCCCACACTCACGCATGCCGCCTGCTTGCTACCGGGGTTGCCTTGTTCAGATAGCAGCAGCACAAGGCTGGCAGACGAAGAGAGCATCAGGAGGCAGGCGGGCAAACCTGGCACACAACAACCGCAACCCAGTTCCCAGCCGCTCACATGAGCCAGTAACCGCCGCTGGCTGCCACGTCCTCGGCAAAAGTGAACACTGGGATGCCCTGTCGGGTGAGGGGAGGGTGTGGCTACAGAGCTCAGAAACAGGGAGGTAAGCATGCATTCATGCAGCCGGGCCGGCCAACACACAACACTGCGCATGCCCCCACCCACAGCGAACACGGCCGCAGCTGGAAGGCTGCCCCTGCACGCCACGCACCGTCTTTTTGGACAGGCGGCGAATGAGGGAGTAGATCAGCTCTGCTTGCGCCGCAGACCCGCCTGCATGGGCAGCGTGGAAGAAGGCAGCGTCAGGCGAATGCAGCTGCCTGTGGTGCGAGGCCTGGGCGCAATCAGCCAGTGCCCTTGGCGTCTGTTGCGTCTGTTGCCCTGGGCCCGGCGTGCAGAATCTGGAGGGTGTCCTGGGAGGCAGCCTGCGCCCCTCACCGGGGCTGTTGATCGTCACCGCCACTGCCGCGGGCCGCAGATCCTTTGTGAAGGCTCGGGCAAACCACTTCTCCACTCGGTCAACGTTGAGCAGGCGGCGGGCCTGCATGGGTAGAGGGGCCAGACCAGCAGCAAACTGTGTAATCCCTGGGCCGGTGGGTGGGCAGCAAAGCGCGCCGCCTGCAGCCTCTCCGATGCGGCTGCAGCAACGGCCGACACATGGCACAGCAATCCTAGGCCTCGCCCTTGCCCATGCCATCTGATGGATCTACCTGCGGCGCGCGGGCGGGGCCGCTGAAGGCCTGCAGGATGCCGCTCAGCTTGACCACCTGCGTTGCGCGCAAGGTCATTGATGTGAGGGAGGTGGAAAGTGACTGCTCCAACACAGTCCAAGCAAAAGTGGCGTTGGCGAGGCATTGGCACACAAGCATATCTCCGCGGGCCAGGCTCCAAGCAGCCTGTCCGGCAGCCTCACAGTGATGAGCGGGTCGTTGTAGCCCTTCCTCCCCATGATGCTCCATCCTGGGGCATGTGAGTGAGAAGCAGGAAGGCAAGATTGCAAGAGTGCCAGGTGTGGCGGCAGCGCGTGATGCAACGACATCAGGCGACGGTGCAGTCGCCGCCGAGGCAAAAGTAGCACGGCTATGCCTGGCCAGGCTCGGGTTTGTAATTGTTCATGGCGCTCACGTGCCAGTCGACTCAGCGCCATCTTGGCTCGTTGAAGAGCTGCGGCAGCATGAAGCATGCAGCTGGCTGTGAGCGTACGCGCGGGAGCCGTTCCTGGCGGCGCGGCGCTGGCGGCCGGCTGCCTGCACCTGCGTCGAGGTAGCAAGGTGTCATACGTTCCCCTGGTGATCACCGTCTCACTCTAAGGAGCCCCAGGCCCGGGCAAGGTGAGCTGAGCGAGCTGGTCGGCCACCCTTCCAATCGCGGCAGGTGCAGCGGCTGGAGCGCAGCTCGAAGCGTTTCGATCGCAATGTACAGTCCGATTGTAAGGGCGCAGGCCGCTTTGGCGCTCGCCAGCGCAATTGCCACACAGCACGCAGCACAATTGAGTGCCGGGCCGCCTTTGTTTCGATCGGATCGTGTTCGCGCAGCACTGTCCTTATTGCATCATGTCGAGCAGCAGCGTGGCAGCGTCGACAGCGTCGCGCCTTTCGAGGGCTGCCTGCCGCCAGCAGCGGGCCGCCGGCAGCAGCAGCAGCGCGCGGCATGCGGTTCGGAGAGCGCCCCTGCAATGGCGGGCGGCCTCCACGGCCGAGCACCACGCTGACCACCCGCCGGTCGTGCTGAAGACGGGCGATGAGGGTGAGAGCGCCCCGCCAGATTGTTACGCAGCTGTCACAAACGTCGACGGATCAACCGGCAGCCCGCCCGCGCACTGCTGCTTGTCGCCGCCGCCCGCTCGCCCGCCTTCTGCTGCGCCGTCCCGCGCGTCTCGGTGCTGCCTGCGCTCATCACTCTGCCCCAACCGGCGCCACCCATCGGCCTTCCAGACGTGGAGGAGCTGAGCCAGGAGTACACGGATGTGATGCGGGAGCGCATGGGCTCCACCGCCCTCACGTACCGGCACGAGGATGGCATGAACTACAGGTGTGGCTGCTGCTGCTGCTGGAAAAGCTGAACAGTGGAGCAGGGTTCAGTGGAATGACGGTAGTGGGGGGCATTCCGCATTTCCTGAATCAAGCATGAACTGCCAACGTTTGCAAGTGTGGCTGCCTCGTGCCGCCAGGCTCTCTCCTGCCTCTCCCCCGGGCCTGCTTGTGCTCACCTCGCTGCAACTTCGCAAACCCCCTGGGCGTGCTGCAGCCGCATCCTGGACGACCTGATTGTGGGCAGCTGCCTGCAGACGCCCGATGACCTGGACACGTGGGTGCATCTGTGCTGGCCGCCGGCTCTGAACCTTGCATCGGTTGTCGTGATGGCTGGCGCTCTGTGCATCATTTGCTGCTGTTGCCTGCTGCCTGCTGCTGTGCCACCCTGCCAGAAACCCAACCCAGATGCCTGCTCCTCCCTACTCTGCTGCCCTGTGCAGCATCGTCAACGGCGAGGACGTGCGCACCGTGATGTGCCTGCAGGAGGACTCGGACATGGCATACTTTGACCTGGACATCGCCCCTATTCTGGAGCGCTGCGCCGCGCGCAGCGACGTGCGGCACGTGCGCCACCGCATCCGGTGAGGGCTGCTTGGTTTCCACACCCTGCATGCTGTGGCTCACGCCCTGCTGGCTGCTCTCGGCAGGTGGTTGATAGCTGCGCAGCGGCTGCCTCACCGCATAGCATCCAGGGCAGTGCTGGTGCTGGCCATATTGCATAGCAATGGGGCTCATCTAGGCATGCAGGCCTGTCTCGCCGTACTTAGCAGCTTGCAGTGTGCAACCAGCTTGTTGCGCTCCACACACAGTGTCACCCCGATTGCTGAACTGTCTGCAGGGATTTTGACCCCTTCTCGCTGCGCATGGAGCTGCCCGGTGCTGTGGCGGCTCTGGCCCAGAATGCAGCAGCCAACGGTGGCACCGCCTATGTGCACTGCACCGGTGGGTGCTGTGTCGCGCTGTGCTGTGCTGCCTGGGGCCGCCATGCGGGGGCGCAGCTTGCCTCAGCAGCAGCCTTGCCTCAGCAGCAGCCCTGCTGCTGTGCCTTGCTCCCCCACACCCTCTGCTGAACTGCCTACCGATCTCACCCCTTCTGGCCTCCCTGGCGCAGCGGGGCTGGGGCGCGCCCCCGCGACTGCCCTGGCCTGGATGTGGTGGTTCAAGGACTGGCACCTGGAGGATGCGTACGAGCACCTGACTGGTGCGCTGTGTGGCCTCTAGTGGGCGAGCGAACAGTGCTGTAGCTGTTGCAAGGGCGTCAGCGGCGGCGCTGCCCTCTAAGCTCGCCCATTTCGACACGCTCGCGCCGCCATACAGCTGCTTGCGCAGTTGCAACCCCCCACCCTCCCATCCACCCTCCCCCGTCCTGCAGGCATCCGGGCATGCAAGCCGCGGGTGCAGGCGATTCGCGAGGCTGCCGCAGACGTGCTGTATGGCGAGCCGCCCACCCCCGTGCTCATCACCCTGCCGCGCTACGGCATCGAGGGCGTGCCGCAGGTGGGCTGCTCTGCAAGATTTATTGTGAAGTTGTGAATGGTTTGGAGGGCCCTGGTGAGTGAGATGCTGGGTGTGTAGGTGGCGGGGCGGGGTGTGAGCTGCGGCTACACAGCAGCTGGACGTTTTGGGTGCCTCCCTCCGCTCCGCTCCGCTCCACTCCACCGCCTTGCAAACTGTGCCTTCTTTGCACAGGTGGCCGGCCTGGATGTGGGCTGGGGCCAGCAGCTGGACATGGCTGTCGACCAGCGCTTCCCGCACCGCTTTGCGCTGACGCGCCACCTGCCGCCCGGGACGTACCAGTTCAAGTTCATCATCGTGAGTTGTGAACGGGCTCAATCGGGCTGCTCAGTGGTGGTGTCGCCACAGCCAGTCTTGCCATTGGGAGCTGCAGGCCAATGTTGCTGGCTGCGTAACTCCCTGCCCCAGCAGGTTTGCCCTGCTGCCCTGTTGCCCATGCTCCAGCAGCTGCTCACCCTCCCGCCCCCTCCGTGCGCTGCCTTGCCTCACAGGACGGCCGCTGGGGCTACGCCCCCAACTGCCCCACCCGCATGGACGGCGACAACATGAACAACTGGGTGGCGGTGCCCTACGCCAATCAAGCACAGGACGTGCAGGTACGGAGGATTGGAGCAGCTTGTTGGGCCCACTGGCATGGCAGGGAAAAGTGCCCATCGGTCTTGAAGGCGGGTTGATGCCCTCTTCCCTGTCTGTCCGTCTAAACGCCGGTGTGCTTCCATGTCTTGCCTCGCTTCCCCAGGAGGCGCGGCAGCGGCTGCTCACCCCCGGCGGCCGGTTGACGGACGAGGAGCGCAGCCGCATCCGCCAGCTGCTGAGCGTGCTGGAGCCAACGGGCGGCGGCACCACCGGCAACCTGTCCGCCTCCTCCTCCTTCTCTGAGTGACCTCTGAGCTGAGCCGAGCTAGCCAGCCGGATTGGCTGGAGCTGAGCTAGCCAGCTGGATGGGCCTGGGCCGCAACAGCCCAGCCATCATGCAGCAGCGTGCGCTGCCCCCATACGTGTTACATAGCCTGTAGCCTTCCGCACTAGATGATTGCTGGCTCCTCTCAGCCCTGTAGTGCCCTTTCAGCCGCCCCTACGTTTCATGACTGCAATTGCCCTCGCATTCCAACAATGCCTTGTGAGCGACTGTCTTAGGACTTGTGCTTGTTTTGTGCACCCGCTGCCTTCCTGCTCCCCGCTCAGTTTCAGTTGTTTTGCTGCTAGGCTGTGTCACCAGTTTGGAAACGTGCTAGCCTGTGTCAACAGTTGAAGACGGTGGACAGCGAGCACGGCTGCATTCTGGTGCCACAGTGTTCCACGAGTGCGGCAGCAGCAGAACACACGTGCAGCCGCAGCCCTCAATCAAATGCCACATCGGCGCTGAGCCACTTGTGGTCCGACAGCGCATACTCGTTGTTGCCTACTGCCTGGCCTGCCACCCGCAGCCCGCGCAGCAGCACCCAGTCCAGCTTGCCTGCATGAGGGCAGCCGGAGCAGGCGGCGTCCTGCCTTGAGACAGGACCAGGCATGTGGGTGAGGTGCAGAGGGTTCAGAAACACAGAGCGAGCTCTCCGCCGGCGTGCATGGCCTGGGAAAGAGCTGGCGGCTGGGATACCCTGAGGAGTGTTCGCACCTTTCATGAGGCTCAGGCCAAACCAGCGGTAGGCTGGGTTGTCCAGCGTGGTGGTGGAGGGCGGGAACGGATCTGCACAATGACCAAGAGAGGGCAACTAATTTCACAGCAATGCACAGGCGGCAGCCCAGCGCACTGCATGTCGGCAGCACGCACTGCAACGCGCAACTCAACCGAAGGCCCAATTGATAAGAAAAGTGGACCACAAGGAGCAAGCGTGCACCTGAGAATCCAGGGTTGGTTGCATCTGCAGCCACCTGCGTGCTCAGCCCCCAGTCCAGCAGCCGCTGATTCACCGCCTGCCCCACCGCTGGCGCGCCTGCTGGATCTGCTGCTGTCGCGCCTGCTGCTGCTGTGCCTGCTGCTGCCGCTGTGGCTGCTGCTGCCGCTGTGGCTGAAGCTGCTGCTGCTGGCCCTCCTGCACCCGCCGCTAAGCTGCTGCTGCCGCTGCCGCCATTGCCTCTGCTGCTGCAGCCGCCATTGCCACCTCTTCCCTCCCCGGCTTGCCCAGCAGCAGCCGCCGCTATCGCTGAAGGCAGGCAGTAGCGTGGGTCTGTGACCGGCAGCACGTGGCGGTGCCACACCATGGCCTCATCCAGCCCGATGCTCCTGCGAAGCGTGAGCAGGCGCAGGTGAAATGCTTTCATACCTTGCCAGCAGGGGTGGCGGCTGGGATCTGCTTCCATGCAAGCAGCTGGAAAAGCAGCTGGGGGCTTGCCCCAATGAATACACAAGGAGCGCAGTGATGCCTCCAAGCCCTGCAAGTCCAAAGCCTCCAAGAGACCCGCACCTGAACCGCATGTGGTCGCAGCAGTAGTTGGGCGACAAGCGCGCAATGCCGTGCGCCATGGTGTTCATGTCGGCTGCGCAAAGCGTGTGCAGAGAGGCAGCAGGTGTTGGTTTGGGTTGCATGATAGCGTCAATGCGCCACAGCTGGACTGTTCACTGTTGAACTGATCACTAGCAGAGGTGCAACGCCACGTGCCGCCAATCAGCACCCACCCAGGATGGCCTGCCGCTGGTAGCCTCTGTCCGCCTGCCGCCGCGCATCCGCAAAGATGTCGCTGAGCTGAGCGATGCGGGCCAGCAGGCCGCAGAACACCTCCAGGTGGGCGTTGTAAACGACCAGCGGGCCCTGCGGAATGGGTTGGGTGTATGCAGTTGACGTTGGAAGTACAAAAACTTGCAGCCTGCAGTGCTGTGATGCAACCCTGCGCCCTCGTCCCCAACCAACCGTACCCACCTGCGGCGTCTGCACCAGCGCACGGAGCACCGCGCGCTCGCCGCGCCGCGGCTCCTTCAGCGCCAGCTTGTGGACGGGGCTGTTCCAGTCGACGGGGTGTGTCCTGCAAATTGGGACGGGTAACATTGCAAGGGTTGTGTGAAGGCGTGGCAGGGCGTCGGCCAGAGCGGCGGTGAGGTGGCGGCGCAGCTGGCGACGGCACAGTCGCGTGATCGGGGACTCTCTCTCTGTTGCTGACGGTCTTGAAGTCAGTTTATTGGGCAGCGGACAGCCTACAAGCCCCTGTCTGCTGCTCCGAGAACTGCTGGCGCGCGCGCGGGTGGACAGAGGGTCTACGAGGCTTGTAAAGTGCGCAGCTGAGGGCGCAAAGAGTATACGAGGGCAGCACTGCTGCAGCGGTAACCTTCTGCTGCCCGCCGCCGCCGCGCCGCGGCCGCGGCCGCCGCCGCCGCCCTCAAGCAGAGCAGCAGCCCGGCAATGCCCCATCTTGTGGCACGGCTCCCACTCGCTCTCAGCACCTCGGCGCAAAGCAGAGCGCTGCCATGCACCAGCACGCCAGCTTTGTGCGGGTGAGCGGCGACCGCCTGCGCCTCGTGGAGGCCGACGGCAGGCCTTGGTACTTTTGTGGCGCAAACTGCTACTACTTGATGGTGAGCAGGGGTTACGATTTGATGGTGAGCACGGACGCTTAATGTTTGCTGGCGTACTGCTTGCTTCCAGTGAGCGCAGCAGCTAGATGCCACAGCTGATCGGTGGCGCATCAGTGGCGGCTTCCTCGCACCGTTGAGCCCCAGCAAAGCTGATCCGACTTTGCTGATTGGCAGCCCAATCCACCTGCCCTGCCCTGCAGACTCGTGCCGCCGACCCCGCCACACAGCACGAGTGCACGGCGGTGCTGGACGACGCTGCAGCAGCCGGCATCACGGTACTGCGCACCTGGGCATTTGCCGACGGCGAGCAGTGGGGCGCGCTGCAGGTGGGTGGGTGCGAGGGGTGCTGGCCATCTGCATCGGGGCGCTTGTGCGGCTGCAAAGTGGCAGCAGCTGTCCCTATGATGCAGCACGCCTACAGCAATGATTCTGCGTCCGCGTGCCCCATCCGCAGACGCGCCCCGGCGTGTTTGAGGAGCGCACGTTTCGGGCGCTGGACTGGGTGGTTGCAGAGGCGGGGAGGCGCGGCCTGCGCCTCATTTTGAACCTCACCAACTACTGGAAGGTGTGGAGCTCCTAGACTGCAGTCTAGACTGCAGTCCCATGGGTGTGCCATGCGGTGGGCCGCATGTGGTGCGCCACGGATGGCATCTCCAGCACCGTTGAGCGGCGCCAGGCGGGCCGCACATCACTGGCTGATGGCATCGCTGCACTCCCTCCCTGGCTGCCGCCCTTGCAGGACTATGGCGGCATGCGGCAGTACGTGCAGTGGGCGTACGAGGCGCGGGGGCAGCAGGTGTGCTTGCAGGCCTGGTATCTCAGCCTGTGCACGTTCTGTGCACGCATGCTGCCGCAAGTGCGCCTGCTGCTCTTCTCCCTGAGGACCGCATCACACCACAGCCAGGCATGCTGCGCTTGAAAACCGGGCTGCTCCGAACCAAACTACACGCCCGTCCCTGCCTCCTCCTCGCCTCGCTCGAGCAGCCGCCAATGGATGGCAGCGGCCAGGTGGCGGCCGAGCCCTTTTACACCGACCCCGACTGCCAGCGCATGTTCAGGGCGTACATGGCGGCAGTTGTGCAGCGCGTCAACAGCCTGACGGGCGTGCGGTACTGGTGCGCTGGGTCGGGCAAGGCGCATCTCGTGAGTGGTTGCCATGCACAGGCGGCCATGCACAGACGGCCAGGCCAACATGACCGGGACCTTCCTTTGTTCACAAACAACCTGTGCAGCGATGACCCAACAATCCTGGCCTGGGGCCTGGCCAACGAGCCGCGCTGCGACGGCGACCGCGCCTGCACCGTGGTGCCCTTCTGGGTGGATGCAACAGCCCGCTACCTCAAGTCTCTGGATGCACACCACCTTGTCACGCTGGTGGGCAAGGCAGCGCTGCTGCCCACAGGCGGGGCTTGCACTGGCTGAGCAGGGTTGTGGTAAACAGCCTACAGCGCACAACCGCAATGCGGCTTGGCACTCGCCCTCTGTTTTCTGCCCCCTGGTCGCCTCATTTTCATTTCGCGCCCTCGCAGGACGTGGAGGGCTTTCTGGGGCCCTCCACCCCAGACGAAGCCGAGCGCACCAACCCGTACAACTGCACCGGCAGCGGCTGCGACTTTGCGGCAGACTGCGGCTCGCCGGCAATCGACTTTGCCTGCGCACACATGTACCCTGACCTCTGGCTGCCGCTGGCTGACGAGCAGGCAAGTAGCAGGGTGCGGGTGTGGGTACGCAGGGGCTGCAGGGATAGGTGGCACGCCCCATTGCTTGTTGTGAGGAGGGCTGCTGGCTTGTCTTCCCCTAGCCACATACGCCCACAACATCGTGCCTGCATCTCTGCTCCCCCTGCCCACCCCAGCAGGAGCGGCTGCGCTTTGCGCTGAGCTGGCTGGACTGCCACGTGGCGCTGGCCCGCCGCCTGGGCAAGCCCCTCGTGCTGAGTGAATGGGGCAAGCAGCGCGGCAAGGCTGCAGAGGTGGAGGCAGCCGGCGGCTCGGCTCGGGCTATGTTTTACGCGCAGGTATGTACGACGGCACAGCAGAGGGTGGGGCGCCAAATCATGCATTGCCTGCTGCCCTTGCAGATAGGCATTTTGCAACAAAAGCGCCGCAGAGCCAGCTGCCTGGAGCTGCGCCTGCTCACCCTGTGCACTGCTGCATGTGCGCATCACCTCTGCCGCAGGTGCTGGGGCGGTGTGTGCAGCACATGCAGGCAGGGGGCCTGGCTGGCACCGCCTTCTGGATGATGGCAGCACCCAGCTACCCAGACCACGACGGTTTCACTGTCTACTTCAGCACGAGCCCCTCCAGCAGCAGCAGCAGTTATGCTGCAGCTGGTGGCAGCGTTGCACCCAGCCAGGCGGGGCGGGTGCTGCTGCCCAAAGCCGGCGAACGGACAGCCGCCGTCATCAGGCAGCATGCAGCCACGGTGGCTCTGCTCAACGGCCGGCCAGAAGTTGCCTACGGCCAGGTTCCGCCCTTGATGCAGCCGCCAGCCAGCGGCGGGGGGGCGATCGGCGGAGGCGGCAGCGGGTCTCCTACCCACCACCTGCCCCTGCCTGCTGTGGGTGGCGGCAGCGGGCAGGTCGTGCACAGCAGCGGCAGCGGGTACGGCCGCTTCTGCTACAGCTACTGCTGCTGCCCACAAATGTGAGGGGTAGACGCACCATACGCATGTAATGAAGCTCAAGGGCTGCACTAGTGGCGCTGCAGGCATGGCCAGCACGCCGGATATCAAAAGAACAGAACAAGAACGGAAAACTATCCAAAGAGCAGGAGCCCACCTGTGGGGCACCACCGCCACCTCAGACACATCAAACTTGGTCAGAATGGCGTTGCCGTGCACGCCCCCTCCCTGCAACGATGGACGCATATGGCGTGCCTCGGTGCGGCAGCAGGAGTGGCGCGGCCAGAGCGGCCAGCGCGGCCCTGCTTCCTGCTGCGTTCATTGGCCAGGCTTGCGCCCACCTGTGTGCGGGCGTCCCGCAGCGGCGAGTGAAGCTCCTCGAATTCGCACAGGAAGATGTAGTTGAGGCCCAGTGCCTCGGCAATGGCCAGGCCTGCAACCAAGTTGGAAGTAACGAGCAGCGCAGTGAACTGAGCATGGGAAGGGGCAATGAAGGCGCCAGTGCCTCGGGCGTGGCAAGCCCTGCAGGACCCATGCTATGCACACATTCCGGCAGAGTGCTCACAAGCAGCCAAGAGCTGGTCACGCAGGCACAACAGCCTGCACTCAGCCTCAAGAGCGGCGGCAGAACCCGCACCTGTGTCAGCGCCGCCGCTGCGCTCGCAGCCCACGTCCACCTCTTGCAGCGCAACGATGTCTGCATCGATTGATTTAAGCCCCTCAATGATGCCAGCCAGCTGGTAGCCCCGCTCAATGTTCCTGAGGACCGAGGTTGCGGAGATGGTGCAGTCACGGCGGCGGAGGCAGGCAGCAGGCGGCGGCTGGCGCCGAGGCAGGGATGGCGAGCGCTCCGTGATCGGGCGATGCTCACGACCTCACCACTGCAGCAGCTTGATGGCGTCGCCGCCTGGGGGCTGGAAGCCTGCGGGTCGGCAGTCGCGCCGAAATATTTGGCCAGGCGGCGTCAGGTCGGGCTGCTGCATGGTGCCGTGAAGTTGTGGCTGGGACCCTGATCGCAATTTGGCAGTCAGGGAGGGACTGGGCTCTGTCAAAGATCCGCTGCCGCCGCCGCTGCGGCGCCGCCGCTGCCGCCACCAGGCAGGGCTGCGAGCACGCTTGCAAACTGCTTCGATCAATCTTGCATGGACTGAAGCTCACTTTGGAAAGTCGCGGCGGCGGAGGAAGCCTGTGTTTCGGAAAACTCACCGCGGCGCTCTCCCTTGAAGCTGCCGGTCCGCGCTGCCTGCGCTGCATCGGCACCAGCACAACGACACACAGCTCCCAGCACACCGGGAGGCACGCTGCCTGCGAGCTCGCTGCCGCCACCACCGCTGCCGCCGCCGCTTGCCCGACAGGCAGAACCAAGCCGAATGGCCACGCCGGCTGCCACGCCTCAGCCCGGTGGCATGGCCATCCCACTGGTAGACCTCAGCCCCCTGCGTCAGTCGCCAGCAGATGCCGCAGCGGTGCAGCGCCTGGCAGCAGAGGTGGACCGCGCCTGCCGCCAAGTCGGCTTCCTGTGTGAGCGTTCAGTGCGGGATGTACAGTCGTACTGCTTCCGAACGGCCCTATCTGCCCCATAAGTTGCTTTCCAGTATTTTTCTGGACGATTTCCGCTGGCGCGAGCACCCCTGCAAGCAGGCATGCCGCTGTTCGTGCCCCACCCTCCTGGCCAACTTGCCCCAAGCACTCCTCCCCTCCCTGCAACCCAACTCCCTGCCCACAGACGTGTCGGGCCACGGCGTTAGCGAGGAGGAGATGCACCGCCTGCTGGGCCTGGCCCGCCGCCTGTTCGACCTGCCCCGGGCAGCAAAGGAAGGCATGGATGCCTCTAAGAGCACCCTTGCGCGTGGGTGCGTGTCTTGCGCTCGCTTGCCTTTACCTGGGTGTGTGTTTGGATGGTGCACAGGCTGGTAGCAGCTGGAGATAACAACCAGCAGGGCCCCTAGATTCCTGCTGATTTTGCATGCATGCCATGCTTGCATGCCATGCTGCGCCTACAGCCCTTCTCCCCCGATCGGCACCCCCACAATGCAGGTACAACAGCTTAGAGGAGGGCAGGCACAGCTGCACGCCCGAGGACGGGCGGCAAGATGTCAAGGCAAGCCAGCGCGTGGCAGCAGCTGCCGGCGGTGCCACGTGTTGCCGACACACCCAGGCTGCGGCCCAAGCTGGATCGCTGCTTGATGTCGTCTCAGCTCATGCGGACCGGCGCCTGCCGGAAGGCTTCACTCTGGGCGTGGTTTGTGAGAGCACCCGCCCGCCCTCCTCACCTCAGCCGCTGCCCACTTCTGCGCAACCGCAGGAGAGCTTCACACTGGGTGTGGAGCGAGTGGCAGGCGACCTGCGGCCCCCCTCCCCCATGCACGGCCCCAACCAGTGGCCACCTGAGGCGCTGCTGCCGGGTAAGTGGGTGGGTGGCGTCTGTTGAGAGGTGTAGGCAGGAACGCATGCCATTGTGCTGTGCACTGCCGCGCCGCTGTCATGTGCTATGCTGGCTAACCGTCCCGTATGCCAGTCAACCAGCCCCGTTTCCAGCCCTGCCAACCCTGCCCGCCTCCCGCAGGCTGGCGGCCAGAGGCCGAGGCGGCTTTCCAGCGCCTGCTGGGTGTGGCACGCCTGCTGATGCGCGCGCTGGCGCTGGCGCTGCGGCAGCCGGAGGCCTTTTTCACAGACACGTGCGATGATCCGGTGGCGCAGCTGGTGCTGTTCAGGTGCGCCAGCATAATTGTAGAAGCGGTGCCGGCTCTGCTGTTGGATGAGATGCTGCAGGATGAGATCGGGCAAGCCATGCCAACACCCTGTGTGGCTGTGCTGCCAGCAGCAACGACCGCGGCCCCCGCCCACCCTGCCACAGATACCCTCCAACGGGCGGCGGCAGTGATGCGGCGCGCGGCTGCGGCGCCCACACCGACTGCGGCTTTCTCACGTTTGTGTGCCAGGACGCACCCGGCATCGAGGTGCACACGCTTGTTGTGGCTGGATGCACACGCGTCACTGGCACTTCCCGTCTTGCCTCGCCGACCAGGCGCATGCACGCATGACACATGCACCTGTGTGAGTTTGCACCACTCTATTCTGCCCACTTGCAGGTCCAGCTGGCAGACGGCTCGTGGTTTGCGGCGCCCTCCATTCCAGGCACCTTCCTGGTCAACCTGGGCGACCTGGCACAGCGCTGGACGGGGGATGTGTACAAGTGAGCCCCTCGCATGCTGAGCAGCACTGTGCACTGCACCTGGCATGCCACACGGCCTGCGCTGCTTTCCGCGGCTGTGTGCTGGCTGCTGCAGCCTGTGCTGTGTGCACACCCTGCGGCTGCCAGCTGCCCAGCCTGATCACAGGATCATGGCGCTCCTTGTATGATGTCGCAGCTGCCCTGCTTCCCTGCCAGTTTGCTTGCCCTCCCTGAGCGGCTGCCGCTCCCCGACTGAACTGTCAACATCTCGCAGGAGCACGGTGCACCGAGTTGTCAACCGCAGCGCCAGCATCACCCGCCACTCAGCTGTGTTCTTCTGCAACACCAACTACGATGCCCTGGTGGAGACGATTGTGCCAGAGGGCAGCGGCGGCGGCAGCAGTCTTGCGGCAGGCAGCGGGGTGGCAGCTGGGGGCAGCGGGGCGGGAGCTGGGGGCAGCGGGGCAGGGGGCGGCGCGAATGCACCGCACCTGTACCCGCCTGTGACGGCTGGCAAGTACATTCTGGAGAAGCTGGGGCTCATGTGGGACTGATCGTCTGCAATCCCTGTTCTGCGCTGCTGCTGTGCACCTCACTGCTGCTGTGCCAATGCCATGCTGAGTGAGATGCTGGATTAAATCTGCTGAAGCAGGTAGAGTGGTGGATCACATCGCAGGCAGGCAGACAGGTAAGCAGACTGCGTCTCTTCATGCTGGCTGCATCGCACCGCAGATCACAGAAAACAGCGGACGAAACTGCATACTGAAGAGCGCTTTTGTGGGGGCCAAACGGACAGGAAATGGTCGAATAAAGAAATGTGAGTTTCATTCCAGGGCCTGGCGGCGTTACCCACTGCTGCTGCCGCTGCCGGTGCTCGCCTGGTCCTGGCCAGTGATCTTGCGCTTCAGCTTCTGCACAGCGTGAGTTGTGCAGGAAAAAACACAGGTGAAGTTGCATGTCTACAGCATGCCTGCAACTCGGCACAAACGTGGACGTCTGACCAGCGGCACAGCCTTCAAATGAAGCACCACTCAGCATCAGGCCCATCGCCCCGCCCCTCGCGCACCTCCCGCTGGCGCTGCCGCTCCTGCTCTGCCGCCTGCTCCGCCTCGATGGCCTGCTGCCGGCGTTGCGCAGACAAGAAGATGCGCGCCCAGAACAGGATGGGCGGCGTGGCTGCCGCCGCCGCGGCAACTGCGATGGCGGGGCCGGGCAGCTGCGGCTCAAACGTCTCCAGACCCGTGTCCCCGGGCAGCGTGGACAGGGCGGCTAGTAGCAGCTCTGCCGTCGAGGGCAGCAGGGCGCGTGGTGGCTGGCAGGCGGCGCGACGGCGTTGGTTGTGCGCACGCCGCAGCGGGGAGGCGGCAGCGGGTATTAGGCACGGCAGCGCCTGCCGCTGCATCTGGACTGCCATGCTGCTGCTTTGTGGTGTCAATGTGATCGTGCGCGAGAGGCGCGGCGGCCTGCAAGAGGTTGTGGAGGCTGCGAGCCGGACGTTGTGCTCGGGAGTTGGGTTTGGGAGCGGCGGTGCAATCGTGAAAGGTTGTACAGATGCCCTCGGGTGCACTCAGCAGCGCTGATCAGCAAAGTAGCACTCGCGCCGCCAATGCCGCAACAATGCAAGGCCGCCTCAGTTGCCTCAGTTGATCGGTCGTGCGTGACACCTCGAGCGATCCACACAGAAGCGTCGCACGATGGAGGCAGCCGGAGAGGGCCCCTCGGGGTTGACCGCCTCGTTCAGCGCGGAGGAGCAGGGCCTGATCGAGCGGCTGCGTGCCAAGTATTCCACAGGTGATGCGCAGCCTGCACACAAGGAGGCGGGCAGGCCAGGGGCCCCACTCACCCCACCGCCGACTGCCGACCGCAGGACCAGCGCCGGCGCCGGCGCCAGCCCCACCACCTGCTGCGGCTGCGGCTGCGGCTGCTGCCCAGCCGGCCGCCTGCCGGCTGTGCGCAGAGTGCTACGGCAAAGGCATGGTAGCGGAGACCTACAACCACCGCACACTGGAGCGGTGCTGCACCCAGTGCGGCGGGCAGGGCACCGTGCGGAACGAGGGCGGGAGCGGCGGCGGCAGCAGCACCCACAGCGGCAGTGGCGGCAGCACCCACAACGTCCGCTCCAGCGCCCAAAGCGGCGGCACCCACAGCAGCAGCAGCAGCGCCAAGGGCGTGCATGAACGGCTGGCTGGCTGGGAGGCGGAGCTAGAGGCTTTGAAGCAGAGCCTGGCGGGTGTGAGCGACGCCCAGGAGCTGCAGCTCACGGCGGCCCTGATCCTGGAGCTTGAGCGAGCTGCCGCAGCCCTGCGCAAAGGCGTTGCGGCTGCCAAGCAGGTGGGGACGGCGGGTGGCACGGGGGCTCTGTTTCACGGGCGAGCACCCGCATAGCTGTGCACCTGCATAGCTGTGCATGGCAGGTGCATGGCTTGGCCTTGA
The DNA here is from genome assembly GCA_009928355.1 of Chlorella sp. CH2018. Lineage (NCBI taxonomy): Eukaryota > Viridiplantae > Chlorophyta > Trebouxiophyceae > Chlorellales > Chlorellaceae > Chlorella > Chlorella sp. CH2018. The sequence goes on along the minus strand of VIYQ01002280.1, from coordinate 2,602 downwards.
CAGCGCATGCAGACATGCAGCCGTCGCTGTGCTGTCCCCATTGTAGGAGGGCCAAGAGCCGCCGCCAATGACGCAGGGCCTGGCGCACCTGAGCCTGGGCGGCTCTGCTGGTGAGGAGTCGAAGCACTGCGGCGGGCCAGATGCTGCGAGCACAGGAGAGGAAGGGGCGGCACGGTGCTGCCCAGCAGCAGCTGACCCAGCAGAGGCCAGCAGCGCAGCATCAGGAGCGGCAGGGCTGACTTAGAACAGGCCCACTAATGCTGCGGCGGCTGTGACGGCAGCGGCGTGTGATCCTGCTCTGGGGAGGACCCTGCCACAAGGGGCGAAAACATCTTGCAGCACTGACCCTACTGAACTGGGTGCTTACTTTGACTGCTGCAATTGATCAATCAAATGGAATGAAATGAAAGCAATGCTGGTGCAAACCGCAGCGGCCGCGCTGTGTGGCTGGGCAGCTAGGGCCGCTTCCACACCAGCAGCAGCACGGGCGCGCTGGGGCGGTTGAGCAGCCGCGTCTCAGAGGTGACCCAGGATGAGGGCGGCAGCGCGCCCACAGCTGCCTTGACCGCTTCATACTCCTCCATACCGCCTGCGGGGGCGCAGCGTTGCATGGGGTGGGGCATGGGTGCAGTGTTTTGACAGCACTGTTGCTGCTAGATGGGGGCTCAGCCCACTCAGCGCAAGCAGCCCGAGCTGGCACAATCGATTCTGAGGCGCCTGCCTGACGCCATCCATACCTGCTCCTCATTTCAAAGGCTTGCCTCGAGCTGCACCTGCCCTGCCCACCTGGATGCCCAGTGTAGCACAAGATGGAGCACAAGCCGCCTGGCTGCAGCACTTGGCAGGCTGCCTCTACTGCCGCCACTGTGCTGGCCTCCTGGGTGATGGTGCCCTTGTCGCTGCCGGGCAGGTAGCCTGCGGTGCGGATGTGCAGACGCGGCCTAGGACGACTTTGCAAATGGCAAGGGCTGGGTCGCCCCAGGTGCTGCTGCGGCACGCAAGCAGCAGCAGTGCGCCACGCAAGCAGCAGCAGCGCATCATCAAAGCGTGCACGGCATGCCCTCACAGCACAGCTGTGATGCACCGAAACCACCTGCACACTCAGACGGCAGCCAGTCAGCACTCACCCAGGTTGAACACCACGACACGCGCGCTGTGGTCTGCCACGACCTGCCGCATCTCAGCGTGCGATCGCAGGTGCAGGTGCAGCGCTGGCGCCTCCGCCTCTGGCACGGCAGCCGCCACCGCATGCTGCGTGGCTTCAATGGCCGCCGGCTGCACATCAAATGCATGCACTGTGCCGTCGGGGCCCACTGCTTTGGCCAGGAAGGCTGTGTCGTGGCCGTTGCCGCAGGTGGCATCCACACACACGTCCCCCGGGCGCAGCACCTGGCCCCACAGGTCCTGGGCAATGTGCGTCAGCCGCGCGTGCTGCATCAGCTTTTCAAACCTGCTCGGCTGGCGCTCGACGCCCTGCTGCTGCTGCTGCTGCTGCTCGACTGAGCTGGCTGCTGCCGCTGCCACCCGCCGCCGCTGCCGCACGGCGGCCCCCTCCAGCCAGCTCCACCGGTTTGTTTGCCGTGCGCTGCACCTCATCGTAACCTGCGCAAGTGGCGAGCCGTGTGCGCAGGGCGTGAAGGGCACCAGCGAGGCGGGCCTGCAAGCGCACTCCCTGCTGAACCTGTCTGCCAGGCCGACGCACCGCTGCAATATTGCTGCATGCTCGCCACGTCACGTTGCCGCTCATGGGTGCTGCGTAAACATACCTCAGCGGGCGCCAGCCGCGCCAAAGTCGCTGAAAGGGCAGGCGGCGGCGCCAGCTGATGCTCTACAGGCGATCAGCCGGTAACACTTAAGGCAGGCAAGCCGCCAAGCCGGCCAAGTCAATGGCGGCGGCAGCACAGCGCCGCCCAGCGCGTTGGTAGCCTGTGCACGGCACACCGCAAATTCACGGCTATGTGTGCCTTTCGCTGTGACCCTTGCAGGAAAGAAGTTGATCAATAAATTTCAGGAGTACAATTTGCAGTTAAAGCTTTATTCCCGCCGCAGCTCGTTGCCGCTGCCGCTGTCCTGCAAGCAGCGCAGCACTTGCGTGGCCGTCGGCCGGCTGAGGGGCTCGGACGACAGGCAGCGCTCAACGAGCTCCGCCACCTCCTGCATGGCAGCATACAGAGCAGCAGTTTGGAGCTACCTCAATTGTGTGTTTGCTGTCTGTGCATTCCCACTACGTGCCCATCTTGCATGCACCCTGCAGCACGCACCTGTGGGCAGTCCACCCCCGGCAGCGGCGGCTCCCAGTCTCCTCGGCGAATGATGGGCCGGCGGGTCAGCAGCTCAACAAGCAGCAGCCCCAGGCTGTAGATGTCGGCGGCCAGCGTGCACCGCTTGCCCAGCAGCTGCTCCGGTGCTGCAGGTGGGCAGTCGGCCGGGGAAAAGGGACACAGCAGAAACGTTATACACAAGGATGTGCCAGGATGTTGTGCCACGAATTAGGTGGGCAGCAGGGACATGCCGGCCACAAGTCGCCCACGTTCGGTACATGCAACCCAGCCAGTAACCCAGCCTGTACCAGCTGAGCTGGCCTCCGGCCCCACCCACCCAC
>VIYQ01002278.1:0-58901 GCA_009928355.1 Chlorella sp. CH2018 | reverse complement strand
CGGAGGGTGGGCGGGTGGGCGAGGCGGAGGAGCAGACGAATGAGGCATGCAGGGCACGAAGGCCGCATCCAAGGACCAAGGCGGCATGGCTGCAGCGCAGCGTGCCAGCTCGCTGCCACCCTGCCTGGGTTCGGGCTGCATTACATGCAACCACACATCGCCTCACCTTTGCTGTGAGCAGCACCTCGCGCAGCGGCATGTGCGCGATGCAATGGATAGCTGCCCACTCGCGCATGATAGTGCTCATGCTGCTCAGCTTGAGCACGTACCACTGGCTTTCAGGCTTGGCCAGCGAGTGCCGCATCGACTTGGCCCTGCCAGGACAGCGGGGGCGGTCCAGCACGGCAGGTGAGGCAGGAGCGTGGCTGGCAGGCTGGGCCAGCGAGTGTCCAATCGACAGGGTCTTGTCAGGACGGAGGCAAGAGCATGGGCCGGGCGGCTGGGGTACCAATGTGCGTGCAGGCACCACAGCTCGACAATGGAGAGAATGGCTGCACAGCCCCATGCAGGTCCTGCAGGGAACAGCCCTCCAAAACCATCCCCACTGCCACGCACCGCTGCAGGCCGCGCGCGTTGCCCGCCTGCGCCGCGTCTGTGAGCTTGAAGCGGACGCGCAGCGAGGCCTCGCCCTCGTGCCCCTCCACCGCGCCCAGAGCATGGTACAGCTCCTCGCCGTTCTCATCCTGCAGCGCAGCACAGCACAGCATCGCAGCGGTCCCATGCACACGGAGGCCAAGCACTTGGGCAGCTCTGAAGTCGTCATACTTCTGCACATGCGGCCGCCAGAAAGCAGCATAGGCACACGCATGCAAGGCCCCGTGCACATACAACCAGCACAATCCCTTCCCACCTCTGGGTTGTCACGTGACACCAGCATCATGTCGTTCTCATGGAACGTGCTGCTCACACCCGCTGGCATCGTCAGGCGCACAAGCAGGCTCTCATCCTCGGGGCGTGTCTGTGCAGCGGCCACCACCGCGGGCTGCGTGGTGGGAAGAATGGGCCAACATGAGGGGGGCAAGTGGAGGGCATAAGGGGGTGCACGGGAGAGCAGCATGACAGCCATGCCCATCAGCGGCGGCAGCAGCAGCATGGGGCTGCAACCATGTCGCCAGCAGCTAGCATCCTTTGCTGTCTGTGAATGACGCGGAATGATGCAGCGCGTCTGTGCCACATGGTGGCCGGCACAACAGCGCACCTGGGAGGTCAGCACTTGGCCCTCCTCCTGGCCCCGAAGCATCTGTGCGGCACACTCCTCCAGCAGCAGCGGCTCAAACACGCGCACATACTCCTGCGGGTGAGAGAGGGCAGGCCAGCAAGGGCTGCTACCATGCCATGCCATGCCATGTCCAAACAGCCCCATGATGCGTCATGCCATGCGCAGGCTGTGCCAGGTCATGTCAGCCCCATTCCAAGCCCAGGCCCGCGCTTCACCATCTGGCCAACATCCATCCATTCAGATAGACAACCACCACCATTGCACGCACCTCCACGCTGGCAAACTGCTTGGGGATGGTGGGCAGCTCGGCGATGGGGCCGCCCCCCTCTGCCATGCGCCGCTCCAGATCCCAGTAGTCCCATGACAGCAGCACATCTGCATGGGTGGGTGCAGCGCGGCCAGGCATTTTGGCGGCAACCTGCGCGCTTGCTGCAGGTGGCCATGCTGCGCCAAGCAGGCTTAGCCATGCCGAATGTCGGGCATGCCTTGCCATGCAGGTTGGCAGCCCGGGGCCTTGGCGACCGTCAGCCTGCTGCAACCATCAGCCTGCTGCTACGTGTGGCTGTTTATGGCATGAGCAGCACACCACATGCTGAATAATAAGCTACACAGGCAGCAGCGGCGGGCATGGCAAGACGAACGGTCGGTGGCAGGCAGCGCTGGCGGCGGCGGCGGCGGCAGCGGCGGCGCCTTGCCTTGCAGCTGCTGTGCGTACTGCGACTCCATGCCCTGGTTGCGCCCTCTCACTGCGGGTGGGATGCCGGAGCGCCAGAGTGAGCTCCCGCTACAGTTGCCACATGCGGCATTGCGCTGTGGCGGCCCCCCGCTCTCACCGGCGTCCCCAGGAGGCTCAGCAATTCATGCAGTGTCCGTGGCAAAGCGGGCAGACGCTCTGCCCGCCGGCAAGCCGAAGTTCTTGTTTGCAGTGGGGGTCTGAGGGAGGCCTGCTGGGTGGTTCAGCAGCTCACAACAAAGTTGGCATGCATGAATGTCGCTTGCAATTGCGATGGCCCGCCAGAGTGCACCCCCCGCTGCTCCATGCCACGCCATGCTCGGCCGCCGCTTGAGAGTGTCGGACGGTGGCTTGAGCATGCACATCGCCCTCCAGCATATTCCAAAGTCTACAAAAGACGCTGCAAAGGGCGCGGGGTGGACCAGGTCGGCGAGCCCGCAGCCCAGCTGCCTCCACCAGAGCCTCTGACATGCCTGGGGGCACCGGCACCCCACGTTCGCAGCGTCAGAGACTGGTGAGTCGGGCCAGAAAGGCCCTGCCAGTCCCCTACCGCCCTACCGCCAGCCCCACCGCCGCTGCTCCCCGTGCTGCCGCTGCTCAGAGCTCCTCACTGGCGTGTTCTCCCTGCCCGTCTGCTCCGGCAGGTAGCGGGCCTGCTTGCCTTTGTTGCTGTCACCAAGTTCCAGCTCAGCCTGCACAAGAAGAGGAACAAGCTGGCGCGGTAGCGGCTGGCCCGCCGGCACCAGGGCAGCCGCCACTGTCGGAACGCCGGCAGCCAAAGCACTCACGACAGCAACTGCACCCACCGCAGCCTGGCACTCGGGCAGCTGTGTAGGCGGCCACTCCACTGGCAACCATGGTTGCGCCCGGTGTACTGCGCAGCGCGGCGGCGGCTGCCCAGGAGGCAGCAGAGGAGGAGCAGGAGCGGCAGGCGTTGCAGGCAGCGCTGGCGCACTACGATGCCTTCTGCCAGCGGCTGCAAGAGGATCTGGCGGTGGCCACTGCTGCTCGGGAGAAGCTGCAGGAGGAGCAGCAGTCTTATGAGCAGCTGGCAGCCAACATTGACATGCTGCAGCGGGTGGGTGAGGGGTGAGGGGTGAGGGCTGAGATGGGGGTAAGCGGAATGCAGCAGCGAAGGGAGGCAGGCCTGATGCATGCTCAGCGACCTGTGCGGCTGTTCAATCCTGCATGTGTTTCAGTGTTTGACAAGCAGGCACCTGCTCCTGCTTGCCGACCACTCGATCGCTGCGCAGGAGCGGCTTGAGCAGCTGCGAATGCTGGTGCCGCTGGGTGCGGGTGTGCACGCTCAGGCAGACGTGCCAGACGCCTCCCGCATCTGCGTGCATGTGGCGCTTGGCTTCCACCCAGGTGGGCGGGGGAGCGGGCAGGGCTGGGATGGGTAGGGCTGGGGACGAGGGATGGTTTTGAAGGTAAGGTTGCCACAGGCTCAAGGTCTCTGCCTGCTGTCCGCGGCGAACCGCTGGGTTTCCACCCCAGAGGCTTCGCTTGCAGGCGTGCGCCAGGCTCCCCCTCTCCCCATCGCGATATCTGTTCGTTGCGCAGGCACCGCCCGCACTTCCTTCCGCTCCTGCCCTGCCTCGCTCGCTCATGTTGTGAATGCTGCTGCCTACCTGCCTGGTGCAGAGCTGACGCTCGACGAAGCCAAGGCGGCAGCAGAGCTGCGGCGGGCCCACCTGCAAGGTCTGCTGGATGCTCGTACCGGCGAGGTGGACCGCATACGGGCGCACCTGCGACTGGTGGAGCAGTCTCTGTCTGACTTGGCAGGGCTGACCGCCAGTAGCACAGCTTGATCGGCGGCTGCAGGGTTGGAGTGTCGTGTGCCCTACCAGCACTTGAGCTGCCTCGGGGCCGAGGCAGCTTCTGCAGTTGACAGCTCACCTGCGCCCTGTAAGCCTGATGGCATGCTTTGGCGCGGTTGATCCAGTGTGTCATGCACATTCAAGGGTGCGTCTACAGGGCTCATGGCGCCCTGGCCAAGTTTTTTTTGCCTCTGATCGCCGTGCAATATTGTTCCATAATGGGCACCTATGCCTGCTCCCACTTGCTTGCATGCTTTCTCTCCACCTGCTCGACCTTTCCCTGCTGTCCCTTTCATTGATGCATGTCGCGCTTTGCGCTCCACGCATGCCCTTCCTGCCTGTGCAGTTTTGCGCCCAATGATCACAATTGTAACTTGCGCACCATAAGCAGTGGCAGGTGGGCTAATTCGTCTGAGGAATGCCTGGGCTAAGTGAGGTGCTGGAAGAGGATGGAGGCATTTGAAGGAGAAGTATGAAACGTATTTGCCTGGTGACTGCAGCAAGGGGCCGAAACTGAGGAGCAAAAGGAAGCATGATGAAATGGGCTGGAGGGCTGTGGATGGCCAGACACAGTTGCGGCTTGGATTTCTAACCCCGTGCTCGTGCCATGCAGCGCCACCCATCACACTGCCAAAGCGCTGCTCTGCCGGGTTGCTTGGCTCTGCCGGCTGCACACCACGCTGCGCTTGGTCAGGCTCGAGTCAGTAGTGCTGCACCTCCCCCGCTGTCACCAGCTGGCCGTACTCCTTCCACACCTCGATTGCTTCGTCCCGCAGCAGCTGCTCGCAGGGGGTGCGCCGCTCTGCCGGAGGCTTGTTGAGCTCACCCAGGAAGTCACGGTCTTCAAACCTGTGATGCAGAGAAGGAAGGCCGCATGGACAGTCACTGAGGGGAGGAGACCATCGAGGGTGCGCCGCATATCGGCGCCTTTGTTTCACAGTGCCTGGCAAGCTGCCTTGCGCTGCCTGGCAGCTGCACATGCATGTAGTGGCATCTCGCAACGCGGTTGCCACGTCATGAGGTTCGGGCAACTCACTTGCCGTACTCCAACACGTCATCGTATGTGGAGGCGTAGTAAATTTTGTCGATGTGAGCCCACAGGCTCGCGGTGTGACACCTGCACGAGGGCTCCAGTGCAGCAGCGCTGGTCGATTGGTTCCAGGGCAGCAGGCAGCAGCAATGCCTGCTGGCACCTGAACTGTTGCCGCTGCTGCTGCGCTGGCCCACCACTCCAGCGATGCATGCCCATGCGTGCATGTTGACGTGCATGAGCTTCATCCGTGCACCCGCTCTGCCGCCCATTCAGCCTAGCCTTCGCGTTGCAACAGCTCGCCAGCAATGGTGCCCCACCCGCTCCTGCGCCCCGCTCACATGGGGCAGGGGTGCGCCGAGGTGTACAGGATGCAGCCATGCAAGTGCGGGCTGCCCGCCTTCTTGCAGGCCTGCCGGATGGCCTCCATCTCGCCGTGCCCTGAGCGGGAGGAAGAGGGGGGCAGCAGGCAGGGCGGACAGCTCACGCTTGGCAGTGGCATGCGGTGCTGGGCTTTCAAAAGGAGGGGCAGCACGACAGAGTGCCAAATGGAGGCGCTGGCGGGGCTCGAGGCCGTGGGATTCAGCCCGGCCCCACCGTCGACCACACCAGAACGCAAGCGACCCTTGGCAGCTAGCTCACAGGTGGGGTCGCTCTCAGACAGCACTCGGTTGCGGCCCTCCCCAACAATCTCGCCCGTCCTGCTGTCCACCACCACCGCGCCAAAGCAGCCGCCTGCGGGCAGGCAGAGGGGGCGGGAGCATGCGCAATGGTGGCCAGGGGCACTCCGATGCCTCGGCATAGTGCTGATCATTAACATAGCAAGCATCGCTGTTGCCAGCATTCGCCGCATAGCGACATCATGATGGCTGAGCCCAGGGCTGGGCAAGGGCGGTGGCGGCGGTGGCGGCATAGCACCTGCCGCCTTCTCTCCCTCACGAGGCCACTCTTCTCTTTACTTTGCAGACGCCCTGCCCCCGAAACAGGTCCGCACCCGTCTTCTCGGCAATGCCGCTTTCCCGGGAGAGCGCGATCGCCCGTTTCATGAACTCAACGTGCTTTTCCTGGCTAATTGGCATTGTGCTGAATGCAGGTGACTGATACACATTGCACGCGGCCAGCGTGCGTGAGTGCATGTTGGCAGCATGCTGCGTTCCGCAGCGGCGGCGCCGACCGCCAAGGGGTTGGGGGCCGCATGCAACCAGGCTCAGGAAGCAGCGGTGCCTTACATGGGTGTTGCGTGACAGAGAGCTTGAATGGGCTGGAGAGTGCAGTGTGCTGATGAGTAGGGTGGCATGGTGAATCAGGCAACCGATGGGCAGAGGATGTTGAGGCTGGAGTACAGACAGGATGGGCGATCGCCAGTTGAAGATGAACCGAACGAGTGTGACAGATGTCGTGGTCTGGGGTGGCACAAGATAAGCCAGTCACGAGTGACCAGGCAGGCGTCGGCGTGTTGCCGCGATGTAGGGCGGCATGTAGGGCGTGTGACGGTGCTGAGGTGGCCGTGTCTGCTGGGCGGCATGACGCAGCACAGCGGCTGCAAGGGACGCTCCGGAGGGCGGGCACGTGCTGCTGTGCCCGCTGGCACCAGCTGAGCGCGCGTGGCATGGGTGGCGGCACAGTAGAGCTCCCACTGGCAGCTCAGTAGTGCTGCACCTCACCGGCCGCCACCAGCTGGCCGTACTCCTTCCACACCTCCACCGCCTCGTCGCGCAGCAGCTCCACGCAGGGGGTGCCCTGCTCCTCCGCCGGCTTGGTGAGCTGTGGTCAGGGGCGCAGGGGTGGCAGGGTGGCGGTCGGAGCTGGGGCAGGGGACATGCACTGGCGCGTGGCTTCAGCCGGAAGCAGCTGGGAGGGAGCGCCCACACGGGCGGCAGGCCCCAAGCATTGCAAGCCTCCCTTCCTCTGCCCTTGGGAGGTGCTGCTGAGCTGGTGCCCACCTCGCCAAGGAAGTCGGCGTCCTCAAACCTGAGAGGCAGGAGAGCGCAGGACAGGGAGCGTTGCCGGAGCATTGGGGAGCACAAGGCACGAGGAGGCGTTGGGAGGCCAAGGCACAGGGAAGCATTGTGGGCAGCGATTCCCAAGGTCCTGGCCTGAGCCGGGGGGACAGCCTGGGCGGCAGCAACGCAAAGTGGCCAGCCACGCCGGCAGCAGCACCACAACACTACCCTTGGAGCAGGTTGAGCGAGGCGCCAGGCCGGCGGCCAACAACAGGGATCAACATGGCAAACCCTGCTGAGCGAGCGCCAGCTCAGCGCTGCTTGCCTGCCGTGCTCCTTCACGTCTTCGTAGGTGGCGCCGTAGTAAATCTTCTCCAGCCGGGCCCACAGGCAGGCGCAGTGGCACCTGTAGGTGCATGAAGCACGCTTGAGTGGGCCGCTGCTGTTGCGGGGCTCCAGCAGCAGGCATGCATGCTGCCCTGGGTACCCGTCCACGCTGCAGACCAGGCAGAGACCAGGCAGACCGGCATGCCCTGCCCGCCACCCGTAGGTGCGTCACTCACATGGGGCAGGGCTGCGCCGAGGTGTAGATGACGCAGCCGTTGAGGTGCGGGCTGCCCACCTTCTTGCATGCCCGGCGAATCGCCTCCACCTCGCCGTGCCCTGCAGGCAGGCGGGAGGCAGTGGGTTGCATCAGTGTGGCCGCTGCAACAAGCGCTGGCTGGGCAGGATGCTGCAACGCGCGTGTTTCAGTGAATGGCGGTGAAAGCACGCCCAAACTGGACAGCCTATCCTGCCCATTGCACATGTGCTCCACCAGACCCACTCTGCTGGCCCTGCCGCTGCTTTGGCACCCACAGCCGCTCACAGGTGGGGTCGTTTTCCGACAGCACTCGGTTGCGCCCTTCCTCCACAACCTCCCCGGTCCTGGAGTCCACAATCACTGCGCCAAAGCAGCCGCCTGCGGGCAGGCAGCAAGAAACGGGAGCGGCCACTCTTGCAGGGGGCACGGCGACGGGAGGGAGGGGTCATTGCCTCAAATGTGCTGCAGATGCGGCCGCTCAACAGTCCATCGCATGCCTGCCAGTGCGCATGGCTCAAAACCATTGCATCATGTGCAGCGTGCAGCTTTGGCGGCTGGTGCGGCTGCCCAGCTGGGCGGAGTGCCAGAGGCACCGCCCCATATGAAAAAGCGCGGCGCGGGCGGCGGCACCGCTGGGCGGGAGGCGTCCCGGCGGCGCCACGGCCGCTTACAGCCGCTATAGAAGCGCGCACCCGTCTTTTCTTCGATGCCGCTCGCTCTGGAGAGCTCGATGGCCCGCTTCATGAACTGGGCGTGTTGCTCATCGGTGATCGGCATCCTTGAATTGACTTGGGTCGGGCGCAGCGTGAACAGGTGGGTCGGGCGCAGCGTGAACAGGCGGGGCGGCGGAGCGGGGCGCGGGGGCACCTGCCAGGGCTTTTGCTGCAGCTGCTGGCAGCGCGGTCCTGATGCTCCAAACCACTGGCAAGGCGATCAGAAACAGCAGGCGGCTGCAAACCGGCTGAGGGCGGCATGGATGCGCCAGCAACGATGTGAGGCGGGCAGAGAGCCCTGGTCGCACCCGCCGCTGCACCCCGCCGCTTTCTGTGACTTGCAAGTAGATCCCCTGTGCTCCTAAACTGTCCGTGCCACAGCCAGCGAGGGGGCGGAGGAGGCAAACGGGGGCCTGCCGCGCTCCTGCAGCTATGGTGGAGGTGCTGAACCCCTCCAGCATTTGGGGGCAGCTGGTGAGCAGCGCGGTGGGCGGTGGAGGCGGCAGGGTATCCATCTGCTCGTGGCCGGGGCGGTGCCGCCGCCGCTGCGGCTGCCGCCACTGGCTGCAGCCGCCCACAAAAGGGCTGCGCCCCCTCACGCTCGTGTATCTGCAGGCCAACCTTTGCTTCCTCCTGAGCGCACTCTTTGGAGACCTGCTGCTCATCCGCATCTGCCTCTTCCTGGCCTACTCGTGAGCTTGCAGCCCGCTGCGTGGTCAGAGCGGGGCTGTCCCTGCCAGGCCTGGCAGTGGGCAGGGGTCAGGAGCGGGGGTGCCACCTGTCCCCCCCTCCCAAAAACCAATGCTGCTCTTGCTCACCTCCCTTGCTCGCTGGCGTGCCCCAGATGGATGCTGGTGCTGGCGCTGGTTGGATACCCTAGCTGGCCGTCTGTATTCAATCCCGACTACGTTAGCATAGGTGCGCCACTGTGAGCAGGCGGCTCACAGCTGCGCATCAATAGCCAGCTGCAGAGCAGCAAGTTCAGTGCGGCAGCCACCAGCCAAGGCATGCAGATGCAGGCTGTTGGAGCCCCCGTCCACCAACAAGTGCAACAAAGCACACGGTGCTCGCACACGGCGCTGCCCAAGCGGCCGCCTGCCTGCTGACTTGTGTTGCATCCGTGCCCGGCACCCCTTGGCAGACGGCATCGTGTGGGCCGCTGTCAACCTGATATTCCATGGGCTGGCCATGTTCCAGGTCAGCGACCGGCATATCTGCTGCACGTGGGGCTCAGCATTGCCTGCCGCGCCACTGCAGCTGGCCTGCCCTGCCCAGCCCACGCGCCACTGCAGCTGGCCTGCCCTGCCCTGCCCATGCAACACCTTGTTGGCCCCTCTGCGCCTCAACCACCTGCCGCGCCACTGCAGCTCATTTATGATGAGCGGCCCATCAAGTTTGCCGGCGAGGAGCAGGAGCAGCTGTGGCGCTATTTCAACCGCCGCTGCGGCATGGGGCGCCTGGAGATGCAGCAGGTGATCTGGCCGGAGCTAGGGTGCCTCTGCCTGCCGCCTGCCCGCATCATGGCAGCGCTGTCGCCCCGGGGCCTGCCCCAGGCGGGTGTGTGCAGCCGAAGAGGCATGCCCGGTGACGAACAATCACGAACAAGGGGGCACCATATGGCTCCCAGCGCTGAGCTGTCACCAGCATGCCACACTCGCCCTTTGCATGTGCGCTGCACCTCGTGCGCAGCTACTGACAGCCTCTGCGCTTAGGTGGGTCGCAATTGTGCAGGTGCTGAAGCGCGCACAGCGGGTTGAGTTCCGTTCGGGGGATGTGATTCTGGACTCACAGGCCTGCCACACCACGCTGGTACTGCTTGTGGAGGGCCTGGCCAAATTCAAATTCATGGACGAACAGGCGAGCAATGGGTGGAGAGCGGGGAGTGGGCGGGGCGAGAGCTCTCGCACCTGCTCTGGAGTGCTTGGCACTGCGGTGTCAGCCCACTTGATGAGTACACGAGCTAACTTGGTGGAATTGCTGCAAATTGCTGCAACCCACAGTCAAGCCTAACAGCCGGCCGTGCACGTCGTGCTGCGCAGGGCAAAACTCTGAAGGAGGCGGCGCTGAAAAGCGGCAGCACCTTTGACATCGGTGGGTGGATGGGCTGCCTGTTGCCCCTCCACTGCAGCTGGTTGTGTGGACTGCCCATGCTTGACCTTTTGACTGACCAGCTGAGCTGACCAGATGCAGATGACCTCAAGCAGCGGCCAAGCGCCAGTGTCTTCTGCCGTTGCAACGTTTACAGCTGCTCCTTGTGTCCATCCGCTGCCCCTTGCAGGCCTGCTCAACATCTTGTGAGTGGGCAGCAGTCCATCAATCAAAGTTGCTGCTGCCGGCGGCTCAAGGGCTGTGTCAGGTGGTGCCATGAGCACGGCCTAGAACAGCAGGGTATCTGAGCTTGGCCTTTGAAAGGGCCCCCTGTCTCCTATCTCGGCCCATGCCTGCGTGTGCTCCGCATGCGCGGTAACCAGGAAAGGAATCCTTGCATGCCATACGTGCAGCGGTGTGTACCTTGCATTCGAGAAGGGGCCTGAGGAGCAGGTCACCCTGACAGCCAGCACGGATTGCCTGGTGAGCTCCGCTGGGTGGGGGTCCCGAGAGTGTCTTTGGGGCGTGCCAGTGCCGGCACGAGCGCAAGGCACGGCAAGCCTTCTGCTGGCTTGCTCCTGCGCTGGTCCACCCCCTTCAAACCTGGTGTGCCCGCAAGTGCATGCTTGCTGTTCAGAACAGAACAGTGCACAGCGTGGCTGCCTTGGCCCGTTGTTGCCCCACCAAATGGCACATGTCGTTGGTCCTCCCCACAACATCCATGCCTTCCTGCCAGGTGTACACGTGGAACATCGACAATCTCGACTATCTGGCCACCAAATGCTCGCCTGCCATGCCAGCCTTCTGGCGCTCCTTTGCCTTGTGCCAGGTGTGGCAGGCGTGTGGCACAGGCGGATGAGAGCTGGGCAGTGGGTGGCAGGGAGCAGTCGCGCTCCTCTGCCCGTAGCACACTGCAGATGCGGCTTTACGGCCCCACTGACGCAATTGCTCCTTCCTGTTGCTGCCTGCCCGCCAGGTAGGGCTGGAGTGGCATGCCAGCGTGAATCAATACAAGCCGCCCGTGAACGGGCGGGGGCAGCCTGAGGTGGCGGGCGTGCAAGACGGTGCGCTGGGCCCGCGTTGAGGGGCACAGCCGCAGCCTTTGTTGTGGTTTGCCAGGCAGCCAGCTCGACCCCCACTGATAGCGTGCTTGCACTGCCCTGGGGCCTAGGCCCCGCAATCGAGCCCCAACACATCCTGCACGTACCATGCGCTGTGCCTACGCATGTCATGCCTGGGCCTAGCGCATCACACTGGTGCCACACCCTTTCCACCCAACCGCAGGTACCGCCCGCTCCAGCGACTTCACAGACCCGCTAGAGCCATGGGAGAATCCGCGGCCTACCCTGCGCTCAGTGCTGACCTGGGTGCCCTCCCAGCTGGCGCCCTTCCTGCCACCCGGCATGCGGCACGCGGCACGGCCGCATGCGGGCGCCATGGCGCGGTAAGCACGGCAGCGGCAGGATGCCCTGGATGCTATGTATGCTCTTGTGCTCAATTCGTGCTGAACCCATGCCGAGCTGCCGAGCTGCCGAGCTGCGCTGCCCTGCCGGCAGCTGCTGGCTGGCTCAACACAACTGGCTCACGTGTTGGCAACGGCATCCTCCTTTGCCGCAGCAACCGGCTGATGGCGCTAGGGGCTGCAAACCGCTCCGCCGCCAGCGTGCTGCGGCGTGCGCCCACCATGGCGCGCGCAATCACACAGACGCTGATTTCTACCATTCAGGAGCAGGACGGTCTGTTCACAGCAGACGGCGAGCAGGCTGGTGGCGGCAGCTCTGCAGCCACCCACGAGGCGGCGATAAAGGCAGCGGGGTCAGCAGGCACGGGAGGTGCAGCAAATGGCATGGGGGTGGCCGACGCCCAGGTTTGAGAGCGGCACAAGAAGACTGACGGAAACTTCGCCAGCTGCGTGCTGGTCCAACCTCCCACCTCTAACCCGACCCTTCCGCCCACTATTTTGTCCTTTGCATACCATTCCTCTACCCTCCCTCCTGTTTGCCCGCACGCAGCCTGAGCAGGATTGCTTACAAGTTGCACGCATGGCAGCACTCCACTAATCATGCATCCACAGCAGGCTGCCTCAAGCCAGCGCGCCTGTTAACCATGAGCACCGGCACTGTGAGCCCTCTGAACCAGGAAGCTGCGAGTAAATGGCAAGGAGGGTGCTTCATGGCAGCACCACATCACGCCGCATCATGTGTGCCCCCTGCTATGCCGCTGCTCCCCCCGGCTGCCGCGCCGCCCACAGCGCCTCCAGGTGTGGCAGCAGAGAGGCGGGCACTCCAGGGTGCTGCTGGATGGCCTGTGCGGAAAGGGGGTTGGCGGGCTCGGCGGCAGCTGGTCAGAGCAGGGAGGGGCTAGTTTGCCGTGCGGATGGCTGGCGGCTCCCACCCAGCGGCCATCTCAGAGCAATGCCGACAATCCACGAGCAAGGCAGTTTCGTTCATGGCCCCAGGTAGTGCCGGCGACGTGCCACCCCAGCCGATGGGCTGACCGCTGATGGCTACTGCCTTGCTGCAGCTAGTCCTACTTCCCACCTGCAGGCTGGGCTGGTCCTCCACCCAGCGTGGCAGCGCGCTCTGTGCTGCATGCTGGCGCTTGGCAAACGCCTGGCGGTAGGCCGATAAGCTGGCACAGCAGGGGAGGCTTGCTGGGTTGTGTGACATGTCTAGTAGCAGGGAGGCAGATGGTCAGCGGCGGCGGCACAAACCACCACCAGGTTGAGTCAGCAGCAGGTCAGCAGCAGCAGCAGAAGCATGCCATACAGTGCATCGGCATTCCTCAGCAGCGTACGCACCTGCGGGGTGGCTGCCAGCCGTCATACATGCCTTGCAGGTAATGGCTGAAGGCCACCGTGCGGGCAAAGTTCAGGCACTCGATTGAGTCGCAGGCCACGGCGGGCGCTTCCCGGTCGTGTGCGCCCCACACGTACATCCCGGCATCTGACGTTTGAAGCAGCTCCTGCGTCTCATCCACAGTGTGCCCGCGCCGCAGCAGCTCCTGGCGGTGAAACATGGTAGGGCAAGGTTGGAGGGTGGGCAGGGCAGGGTGGCAATGTTGGTGGCGGCAGCATGCCAGCACGTGCCAAAAGGGCAGGCGGCGGTCCATGGCACGTGATGCCCCAGCGTCAAGGTTCCCTCTGCCGGCACAGCCTGCAGATTGTACAGCCAAGATAGCCGCACCTGCTGCAGCAGCGTGCGGCGCGCCTCAGTCTTGGCATTCCACCTGGGTCAGGGGGGCAGAGGGTAGTGTCAGCAGAACGCATTCAGCAAGCGGCCACGGAATGCGCTGCTGCAGCCGACCTGCAGGCTGCGGAGAGAGGCCAGTGAGGCAACACGGCAAGCAAACTGCAAGCTGCCATCCAAAGGTTCTGCCGACCCGCAAGTGGGGCAGGAGGCTGCACCTCTCCCCTTGTAACTGCATTGCACCAGCTGAGGGGCACGCCTCACAGCCGCCCCCGCCTCACTCGTCTTGCCAGTCCTGCATAACAAGAGCGCAGGGCCAGCAACAACTGACATAAAAAGTGGCCCGACCGTGCGCTCCTTGCAACTTGGGTCCGCAGAGCGGCCCGCCGCCGGCCATTGACCCCTCCTGCCAACCCACCAGACAGCATTAGGCTGGTCGCTGCACACAATGCACTCATGCCATGCCGCATCACGCAAGAGTCACCTTGGACATCTGCTTGAGCTGCAGGATGCGGTCGTACGTCTTGTAGCGCCGAAGGCTCTCTTGCTTCACCTCCGCCAACAGGTACATCTGCGCAGCGAGTGCAGGCAAGGGGCGATGAGCAGGGCAGGCAGCGCCATGCGCTGGGCAGCTGCAGCAGGTTGGCGGAAGCGCAGCGTGGCGCAGCTGGGCGGAGCAGGCAGCACGGCACGGCACGGCACATCCCTGCACGCAACCACGGCCCACCTTGCTGGGCAGGCCCAGGTTGTTTCCGCCTTGCAGCTCAAAGGTCAGCGAGGACAGGTCGCCCTTGGTGAGGTTGAACACCGCCTGCAGCCGGCAGGAAGAGGGCGGGCGGCTGCGTGGCGCTGGTGGTGCACTGCAAAACGCCCGTTCAAGCACCTGCTCCCCGCCACCCAAGCGGCCCCGACCCCGATGCGACCTGGCTCATACTGTCCAGCGGCATCTGCGCACCCCCCAACCCAGCATGCAGAACACACCTCAATGCAAACGCAGCCCAGCGGCGGTTGGCCCTTCCCAACCCAGGCCAGCAACTCGCCTTGCAGCGGCTCTGAGAGATGCGCTTCTGCAGGTAGCCCGTGAGCTCGGCGCGCGTGGCGCCGCTGACGTGGCAGTACTTGGGCGGCTCACCCTCCTCATCCACCTCGCTGTCTTGCACCTGGCGAGTGGCCGGGAAGGGAGGCAGGTGCAGGTGATGGGAGGCAGGCGGGGCAAGAGTGCATGGCGCACGGCAGAAGGGGCGACACCCTGCTTGCCCGCCCACCGCCTTGCCGTGCACCTCCCCAGCCCCCCTCCCAACTGTGCGCTCAGCACCCACAAACCGGCACCCACAAGCGCCACCTGCTTCGCACCTGGTCCAGCAGGCGCTGCCACAGCTCTGCCTTGGTGCCCGAGATGGGCAGGCCCCACTCCTTGAGCGCCGCCTTGAGCTCAGCCGCCTTGCTGGCCTCGCTCACGCCGCCCGGGAGCTCCTCCCCTGCAGAGACGGGCACGCGTGCGGGGCGGAAAGCGTGAAGGGTATATAGCTCGAGATATCTAGCTGACAAGCAAGCGGCTGGATCCGGATGGACGGGTGCCTGGGGCTGCCTGCCCATGAGACCATGATGCGGGCAGGGCATTGCGAGCACGTGGTAAGAGCAGCAGCCACAGCGGCAGCAGGGGCAGCAGCAGCAGTGGCGGCGGCAGCTTGATGAAGAGGCATTGCGGCCCTCCAACCAACCTAGGCGAGGCGACAGGAAGGCGAAGAGGTGAGAGGCCAGCAGGCGGCTGCCCGGAGAGCCGGCAGCCGTCACGTTGCACGCCAGCTGCAGCACATCGTGCCTGCATTCGGCGGAAAGTAGAGGCGGCAACTGAGGTAGCCGCCAGCACGCATGCTGGCTGCCTCTTCCCGGTGGTAGATGGCAGTGCAGCGGCGTCTTTTTGTGAGCGCGCCAGCCTTGCCCTTCAATCGCAACAAGCTGGCGGCGGCAGGCGAGCGGCGGCGGCGGTGGCACAACAGGCGCCGACGACGGCCCACCGGTCGTAGAACGGGCACACGTCTGCCAGCACGCGGTTGGCGATCAGCTCAAGGACGTCCGGGGGCAGGATGTCTAATGACGCGGCGTGCGGAGGCATTGCGGTGCTGTGGAAGCGATCGGAGAGCGGCTTCGAAACCCTGGATGGCGGCAGCGAACCTCGATAGCAGCGGGGAGGCCCCAAGCGCCTCAAGAACCCATGCCCCCGCCGCTGCGCCGCCGCTGAGCGGGTGGGGGCAGGGCTGCCAACCGGCTCCGGTTGGCGAAGTCTTCAGTGGCTGCAACTGCATCGCCGCTCGGACCATTGCACTGCGTACGAAGACCAGCCCACCTTGGCTTGTCTTGTGCACTGCCTGGCAGGGCTGAGGGTGGGGCTGCAGCGGCAGGCGGGTGCAGCACCCCTGCCTGCCTGAGTTGCGTTTCCGCAGACGACACGTCAAACACAGCCGCACGTGCCGCCATGACGCTCATGTGCACACCCGCGCCTGCATCTTCGATTGATCCATTCCAAGATACCGAATGCAGGCATGGCAACAACCCTCCCAGCCTTGCCGCAGCCGGCAGTGCGCAGCCGCTGTCCGCCGCAACCTTGGCCCCCGCCGGCGGGGCATAGCCTGCTGCAGCTGGTCGCAGCGGCTGGCAGCGCTGCCCGGCCACCCAGCCCATGCAATTATGCCTGCCATGCCGACGCGTTAAGCACTTCCCACCTGCCCATTGCTTCTTCTCATGCTGCTGCTGCCCGGCGCCTTGCACGCTGCCGCCAGCCGCCGCCGTCGCCATGCAAGGTCTGGGCCGGGACGCTGCGCCTGCAATGCGCACTCAACCAGTTGAATCGAGCGTCAACTGCGGCTGGGCCTCCGGGCGCAGGAGTGGTTTTGTTTGGCGCCGTGCTTAGGACCGCCCCGTTCTCGAGGCGCTATGCTCCGTGTGGGGATCGCGGTCGTGCTCCTGGCCGCGCTGTGTGGCCCGGCGGGCGCATCTGGCGTGGTGGAGCAGGATGCCGCCGCCGTCGCGTCGGCCCGCCGTCGCAGGCTCGATGATATCGCGTCCTGTGTCGGCACAGGGGGCGCAGGCTGCCTGGATCTGCAGGCCAGCACCCCTGCGCCGCTTCCAACAGACCAGTTGACACTGGTGGCAGCAGAGATGGCGGAGTTGGCTTACCCAGGTGAGCAGGGGGCTGTGTACCGCACCTTCTCCACGCTCGGAGGCAATGAACAGAAACGCGGGGGTGTAAGAAGCTAGGGACTCGGCGAGTACGAGGGGCTGCAGCTCTCGCCGGAAGCGGGCGCGGCGCAAGGTGCCGGAAGGGATTTGCAGACCAGGCTGAGCTGCCCTGCACGACGTGCTGTAATTTCTGCTCAGCCCGCGCTCAACTTCAGCTTGAAGCACTGGTCCTGCTGCCCGCCCCCCGTTGATCAGACACGGTTGGCGGCGATTGCTCGGGAGACTGCGGCACGCAACGGGAGGCGTTTCAGGCCAACGTGACGGCAGTGACAGCCAGCATGGGCGCCAGCTCCACGCGCTTCCTGTATGGCAACGCCACCAGCACACGTGCGCGAGGGGTTGCAAAGGAGAGAAGGGCAGGGGCCTGGTCTTTTTATCCCGGGCTCATTGTTGGCTGCTGACACCAGCATGGCCGCCGCTCCCACCTGCTTATTGTTTTTCCATTGGCCCAGTGCTGGCTCGATGCATGTGTGCAGAGGCGATACTTGTGGTGGCAAGCAACAAGGCGGTTGTGGCCTTCCGCGGGTGAGCTGACTGGTCGGGGAGGGCGTGGAAGAGGGTTGGCTGCCATGCGCACAGTGTGCAGCATTTCAGCTGGCTGCCTCTGAGGCTGCTGCCATCCCCCGGACCTCCCCCTGCCTATGAGGACCGAGGGCTGCGGGGATGTGCAGGTTTGCAGCAGTCTGCTCCAGGTACCCTCACCTGTCCCCAAATCTGCCCCTGCCCACCCACCACAGCACCG
This sequence comes from Chlorella sp. CH2018, assembly GCA_009928355.1. NCBI lineage: Eukaryota > Viridiplantae > Chlorophyta > Trebouxiophyceae > Chlorellales > Chlorellaceae > Chlorella > Chlorella sp. CH2018. The sequence goes on along the minus strand of VIYQ01002278.1, from coordinate 41,602 downwards.
AGGACAGCCGTGATGTCCAGATCAACCTGGCGGCCAACCTTACTCGCCTGCCGCTAGGCCCACGCTTCAACGGCAGCGGCATCAGCGCACCCATGGTGCACGAGGGCTTCCTGGCGGCCGCCACCGAGGTGTTTGAGCAAGTGGCGATTGCGCTGAGAGAGCTGGACCCCTCGGGCGGCCTGCCGGTCTACTCTGTTGGGTGAGGCTGGGGCGAGGGAGAGAGGCAAGCGGATGCAGGCGCTGCACGGCTTGTCGGCTGCGGCAACCACTTTGACGGCTTTGTACTTCCTTAGAATGTTCCTCTCCCATTCCTCCCACTGCCAGGCACTCATTGGGTGGAGCGCTGGCCACGCTGAATGCCGCACTGCTGCAGAGTGCAGACTCGCCGGCCAACCGCGTGGCAGGTGGGGCTTGGGCTGCGCCGCAGGTTGCTGCATGCTGAGGCTGACCATCGTAGCTGCTGATGCCTGGATGCCTACAAGCTTCTTTCCTCTCCAACACGTGATGTTGAGGCCCCCACACTGCCTTCCCGGTCCCCAGGGGTGTACACGTTTGGTTCGCCACGTGTGGGCGACGAGAGTTGGGCGGCGGCGTACGAGCGGCTGGGCCTGGCGCCCATCACGCTGCGGTGCGCTGTGGTCAAGCTGCCATGCTGTGTGGTGTGGTGCAGTGCTTGGCCGCCGCTGCCCTCGCTGTGACACTGGACTGATTGTGACTACTGATTGTATGCCCGCCATTCTCGCTGCAGGGTGGTGAACGGCCGGGACATTGTCCCGCTCGTGCCGGCGCCGACTGCCTCGTAAGTGTGGCCAGCTGAGCGCATACGATATGCAGGTCTTGCCTGCCTGCTATTTTCGCCCGTGTCGCTCACACACACACCGCTCCGTGTGCTCACACACACACCGCTCCGTGTGTTCCTGCAGTGGCAGCGGCTTCCAGCACGTGGGGCAGCTTGTGTTCATTGCTGAAGGTGCGCCCGGGCAGCCCCATTGAGCAGGGCATGGTTGGCGTGCATGCTGGTGTGATGGGCTGGTTGCCCGGTGCAGATGACACTCTGCTACATGCTGGTCCCAACTGACCCCCACCTGCAGCCAACCGCACACATCTTGGCCCCGGGAGCCCGCTGGGAGCGTGCGCCAACGACACTTGCGGCGCGTGGGACGGCTGCCTTGCAAACCAAACCAACTCGGAGGCAACGTGCAACAGCCTGAACAATCAAGTCAGCGCGGGGTGGGGTTGCACAATGGACTGCTGCCAGCTTGCGCAGTGCAATGGGCCGCCGGCAGGCATTGCGATCGTGCGAGGGGTGCGGTCATCTGCTCCAGCCTTGCCGCCCCTCGGCTGCTGGCGGCATTAGCGCATGAGTCTTGAGCCGCGTATCACCCCTCTGCTGTTGGCTGCAGATAGAAGGCGCGTGCAGCAGTCAGGGCTTGCTTGGCAATTTGGTGGACGTGTTCTCCGACGGCACTGTGCCCAGGTAACTATCCTTTGACTTGCCCTCCTGCCGAGCGATGCCTTACGCTGCGCCATCTTAGCCTTCTCTCCTTGACTTCGTGTGCAGGCTGGTGTGCCCCCTGCTCAACAACGGCCTGACCAACCAGCCGCTGTGCTGCGCGCTGAGCACGCTGTGGTCCATGGCCAAGCGTGACGTGGCGGACCTGCTGCCCTCCTGGCTGGGAGGGGCAGAAGGGGAGGCTGAGTCGCCCATTGCCTTTGTGCTGGTGCGTGACCAGGGGCGGCTGGGCCTGGTGCATGCCTGGTGTGCTTCAGGGCTGCACTCCAGAGGCGCCAGCAGTGCGTCCCACTGCGGCAACAGCCAACTGCTCACCAGGCTTGCGCGCACTGCATCCCCATGCTCATGCCCATGCAGCGCTACCACTCCAGCAGCAACTATGTGCGCCGGGTGGCGGAGGACATCGTGTTTGGCAACGACACCAGCTTCAAGTACAGCCGCGCGCAGCCTGTGCCCGTCACCAGCAGCGGCAGCCAGGCGTGGTCGCCACGGCATGTGCTGGCTGCCGCGGCTGTGGCGGCGCTCTGGGGCCTGCTGGCGTGATGCGCTGGGGCTGTGAGCCTGCCGGATGGCGTCGACGTCGTGCGGTTCTGCCTCTACTTGGTTTTATAAGTAGTGATTAATGCCCATTCATTCTTCTTCACCGCTGCGTCCGCGACCCAAAATAAAACTGCGACAGGGCTGCAGCATGTCCTTGATCTTGCGATTCTTCCCCCAACCGATCCCAACTAATAACTCCACACAAGTGCGCAGGATTGTTACATTCAACAGATTGTAAGCACTTGGGTAGCCGCTAAACAAAGCAGGCAAAGCATGCACATACACTGAGGTCCATGTTGGTCCATGTTTGTTTGCAAGCTGCGAGGCGGACACTCACTGATGACGCGATTGGGCGCGTTCCATCTCGTACGATTCCAGCCTTGCTGCAGCCCCGCTGCCCTGCTGCTGGCTCAGGCCACTCCCACCTTGGCAGCGCTGCCCAGCAGGGTAGCCCCGATATCGCGCCAAGTCACCGCAATGTTGTGCGCACCTGCAAGGCGATACGGAACGATCGTCTAATTCTGCCACACGCTTCTCCCAAATGCCCAAACGAGGTGAGCGCCTAAGAAAAGCAGAGCATTGGCGTGCAAGTCACTCACACACAAGTGGTGGATGGCAGCAGTGTTGCAAAGAGCAAGGCCTCACCCAGATCCATGATGGTCCAGCCCGGCATGGGGATGCCCTTGGTGTTGAGGGGCGGGAACCAGAACAGCGCCAGCATGATGTGCACTGCAGAGGGTCAGGCGATGGGTGCAGTGGGCGATGGGTGCAGGGCTGCTTAGGGGTCGTGATCACTTGCAAGGGTTGGGGTCGCTGCCTGGACACTGACCGCAGCAGCAGGATCTCTGCTTGTCAAGCAGGGCGGGCAACGCGCTGAGTAGCAGCCACGCTCGCTTCCCAACCGGCTCATGACTGCAGCCCTATCTCACGGACGGTCTGCACCAGGATGATGGCCAGCCAGTCTGGAACCACGATGCCCGACCGCCTGCGCAACAGAGCACAGCAGAGCTGCTTACTTGTATGCTGCATGGAGCGGCACAGGCCATCGGCATGCGGAGCGCAAAGCCAGGCACAGGTATCAATGACTGTGTAAAGCAGGCAGGACTTCCCTCTCTCGGCGAGCCCAGGCTCACGTTGCAGCGTCCAAAGCGGCTGCGCATCAAGCTAGCAACAGCAGCAGCAGAGCAGCTGGCAGGAGCAAAGCGCCACTGACCTCACGGCCTTCTTGCCCACGTTCTCAACAATGATGATGCAGCCCCACAGCAGAAAGTGCCAGGTCCACAGCAGGTGGGGTGTGAAGCGGCGGGCCGGGTACCTGCAGGGATGGCGAGGCACACAGAGGTGGGGACACAGGGCTCGACCAATTCGTGGCGTTGGACCCAATTGGACTGCGGTTTGGTCCGCTGTCGACCCCGCAGCCCCTCAAAGACGGCGGCATGCCCTAGATGGGTGGTCAGCGCTGTCAATAAGCCTCACCAAGCAGCAACTCGTGGACCGCAGGGCGGCGGCATGCAGCAGCAAGGCTCAATTCTCGAGGCCTCACCAGAACAGCATTTCGTGGAGCAGGGCGGAGGCGCCAAAGGAGGCCAGCAGGCCCAGCATGCGGCGGGTGCGAGAGAAGGGGGGGACGGGCGCACCGGGGCGGTGCACCAGCCTGCCTTCCATCAGCGGGTCGTACACACAGGTGCGCAGCAGGTAGCTGACAATCTGGAGCGAGGGAGGGAGGGACCCCAGGTAGGGCAGGGCAAGTCAGCGTGTGGCGCGATGGCTGATGCATGCGTGACCAAGGAGCAGCAGGCGCAGCGCTGCATCGCAAAGAGCCGTGGCGAGCAGCATGCACTGAGACAGCGCTGTGAGCCTACCTGGTTCCACCGCCTGCGGTGGAGGTGGTTGGAAGCGGAAAGCGTGGGTCAGGGCGGCAAAGTGAATGCGGCATGGCTGGCATTGTGGCTGCTGCAGAAAAGAAGTTCCAAGCGCACGGCACGTGGGCCAGCGGCGGCGGTGGCACTTGCCATCCCACCACAAGCCAACAGCTCTCACCGATTCCAGAAGTCTGCGATGCTGGTTGCTCCATCTGCAGCCAGGCAAGGAGAGTTGGGCGTATGAGGGCATGCCCAGGCCGCAACCGCGCGCAAGTGCTACCTACCGCCCCCAAACTCGCGCACATGGGTTGGAGAAGTGTGGAGCGATGGGCAGGTTGAGAACATAAGAGACCGTGGCACCCGCGGCGTCGCTGAAGATTGACAAGATCATGTACATCGAGTAGGCTGCAGGCAAGAGGGCAGTGCATCGTATTTGAGAAGCAATGAGGAGTGCGTGAGGCAGAGGCCAGGCAGGCAAGGTTTGCCCCTTGCGTGCCTCTCGCGTACCCCTTGGCATCCCCTCCCCCCGCCCTCTGACTGGCCCTGCCCCCTCTCTACAAACCACCTTGGCCTCACTCTGGACCATCAGGTGTGGGATGGGTGGCAGGGTGAGGGAGGTGAGCGCATACACCACGGCCGACAGCCCCACAATCTTGCGCATGAAGCGCAGCAGCATGCGGGGCACTGCGCGGGGCGGGGAGTGCCTGGGTGAGAGGGCTTGCAGCTGGTAAACAACAACAGACGAAGCTTGTAAAGAGGTCCACCCACGTCCATCCACACCGAGGATGGTTGTTGCAAGGCGCCAGCTGGGCACCACCCTCACCCAGTTGCAGCCGGCCAAACACACACAAACCCTCCAGCTCAGGCTCACTCAGGCTCACCAGACTCGGTTTCGTGCACCCGCCCCTTGGGCCGCCGCTTGGCTTGCGTGTCCTCTGGCTCCTCGCCCTCCTCGCCCTCGGCGCCAGCTGGGGAAGCTGAGGCGCTGCGGCCATTGCTGCTGCTCTCCGCCGGCTTCTCAGGTGGCACTGGGGGCAGAGCAGGGCGGCGAGGGGAGCCACGCCTCAGCAGGAGCAAATACCTTGTGAAGTTGGGCAGAAGAGAGAGGCAGGCTGGAGAGGGGCGGCGTGCAACGCGGCCTGCAGCCTGCACGCATGCGCCATGCCATGCTGGTGCGGGCATGTCCACTTGACAGCCAGTAAGTAGGAGGGCGCACCCTCTGCAGGGATGAAGGGCATGCTGACCACTGCCATGAACTGTGCCAGGTTCAGTGGGTGGTGCAGCAAGCTGCCGCGGTTCATCACCCAACCCAGCATCTACAGGGTGGAGCAGGATGGGGCGAGGGGGAGGTGGGTGGCTGGCTGACGACCTCAGTAGGGGATGGGCTGCTTGGCCTGCGCAGCAACCTTCTTGGCCCCCCATCCGCCAGCGACACACTCGGCAAAGCACCCCCCACCCCCTTGCCTTCAAGTTGGTGATCATGGCTGTGGCAATGGCAGCCGAGAAGGAGGACAGCACCTCCTCACGCCTCCAGAAGATCAGTGGGCTGCACGTGTGGTGTGCAGGCAAGGGCATGGCCAGTGGGGAGGCGCAGGGCAACAGGCATCAGACACCAAAACAGCAGGCCCAGACAGCTGGGTGCTGGCCAGCGTCGGGGCCTCACCCTCCCGCAGGAGCATGGCAGCTGTCGGTGTTGTTGCAGGGACTCACACTGCAAAGTTGATGGCGATGAGCGGTGCCGCAGCCAGCAGGCGCGGCAGCCCCGGCGCCCTCCGCCGCTGGCCCGCCAGCAGCAGCGGGCCTGTACATAGGGCGCAGTGCAGCGGGGTTGAGCAAACTGTGAGCCTCAGAAGAGCCAGAGCAGTGGGACACAGCATACAAGATGATCCAATCGAAGGGAGCATACCTATCAGAGTTGCCCAAGCAACGTAGATGAGAATCCTGCGACAGGCAAAAGAGTGGGCGAGCGGGTTGGGCGGCGGCCGCGGAGCGGCGGCGCAACGGAAGCTTGACAGTAGCAGGCGCAGGCTCCCTGCGGCGCCACAGCCACCTTGAACTCCAGCTGAGCCCAAGCAGTGCGTCCACAGCGGCTGAGCCAGCCGCGGCCGCCATTATCGCGCGCCCTCCTTAAGGTTAGCTCCAGAGCCGTCCCAAAGCAGCGCACTGCCCTTGAAGGGTCTTAATGGAGCGAACAAATAGGCCCGCGCTTGGGTTACGAGGGAAGTCAGCTCAGGCCACCGCCGCTGTAGCGGACACAGCACGCCCGCCGCCCTTCCATCCGCCGCATCGCAAGTGTGCCCTGTCTGTCATGCAGGTGGACGCCAGGCCATGCGGTGTTACAGCTGACAGCAGCAGGGAAGCGTGTGGAAACAGTATCAGAAATGGTGACAGTTGTAATGTAGGAGGGGATTGAACTAGAGAGACGGATGAGAGCGAGCTGCGGTGTCATCGTCATCCAAGCAGTGCTGACGCCGTCAACTGCCTCAACATGCGCCGCACGTTTTCTGGCACGCCTTCTTCACATACTCTGCAGCAATTTGGGATGCATGCTGTGGCTTGCAGCACGGCACCAGCTGCGGGGCCACATGCACACCAGCGCACGGCGGGCGGCCCCCCATGTTGCGCACCAACTTGCTTGCTTTTGAACAGCAGCCCCAGCGCAGCCCACAGCGCACCTCGTGAACACCCCTGCGTCATCTTGTAATCCTCGCAGATGGCAGCCCCCAGCTGGTCGGTGCAGGCTGGTGCCTCCTCCTTGTAGCCGGGGAAGGCGTCGCCCCTGTCGCCCGCTACACTGCTCGCCGTTCCCAGAAGCAGCAGCAGCGTGGCCAGAAGGGCAAGGAGCGCTCGCATGCCTGCCAGTCGCGTGCGGGCTGGCAAGGAGTGAACAGTGAGCTGAGTGGTGGCGGCGGCAGCAGAAGCACCAGCGGCGTGGCGGCGAGCGGCGGCGGCGGCGGCGGCCGAACGATCAGCAGCCCCTGGGCCGCTGGATCAGCGTTTCGTGCATTCACAAAATGTTCTCAGTCCCGCAGGCCCCACGCCGCTCACCGGGCTGCGCACAAGCAAGTGGCGCGGCGCAGGGAGGCGCTCCAGCACTCTATCGTTTCGCAAACTTAACCCTGAGTGAGTGTGGCTTGCAGGAATGTAGCCCGCCCAGCCATCAGGGCACCCCGATGGCACGGCAGCAGGCCCGCCGCCAGGCAGGTGGGGGAGCGGGCCGGCGACTTAAACGACATTTCCTCTCGGCAGGATCCTGCTTGAGCTTCTGTACTGTTTCATCTGTTGCAAGGCGTGATGGGTGGACACCAGCGACATACCGGTGTGTGGAGAGACAATGATGGGGGCATTGCAATGCGGGAAAGGATCAGCCAACGGGACGCTACAGCGAATCGGCACACAGGCGAGAGCACCACGTGCTACCACTCATCAGGATCAAGCCCTGCCTGTCAAATCATGCACACATGCTTCAATATGTTGTGAGGGTTGGGGGCTGCAAACACTGCCTGTGACTACCTGCCGTAGCCCTGTGCAGCTCCCCGCGGCAGGGTGAGGTAAACCCCTGCAGAGCTAGCCGCTGCGCCCATGGTTCTTTACAGCCTCGGCGTGCGCCCGCGCCGCGGCAATGTCGGTGTCCATCTGGGCGTCTGCGATCGCGCGCAGCCGCTCCTCTGCAGGGATCAAAGGGGAGGGGCAGAGGCATGGGCAGGTGCGGCGCTGGTGGCGCAAGTACGCTAGGCAGCAGCTGCTTCATTGCAAGGTTGAGCAGCAGCGGACAGCCCTGTCGCTGAGAGATGGCTGTTTCTTGCCTGGGTCATGCTGGCGCAGGGGCTCCATCATGACGTCGGGCCCCTCGCCCTCGGGCTGCAGCGCATGCACCCGCTCCCTGCAGAGTGTCCCAGTGAGAAGGAACGCAGAGCTCAGCGCGTGCAGTCGCAAGCGGTTGAGCAGGGCGCCGAGCACAGCCAGCCCACACGGAGCCAGCAGATATCAAGCTTGGCTCAGGCTGCATGGCCGGAGGTGCTTGGCAAGCCGTTGTTGCCAGCGCAGTGCTGCTGTGCTTGGATGCTCAAATCAGCGAGCAGCGCAGCGAGCGGCGCCCACCGCTCTGGCGCGCCGGCGTCAAGTGCGCCCGCAGGCAGCCTGTCGCTGGCGCCAGCTCTAGCGTCCAGCGGCGTCTACAGACCATGCAAGGGCGTGTGGGGGAGGGTGAAGGGCCGCAAGCGCCAATCCCGACACTCGCTTTGCGCGCTTGAGGTCTCGGCGGGGCTGGGCGCAGCATTGATCGCCCCAGGGAGCAACATACTCGCACACCTGCTTGCTGTGGAAGTCCGCGGGCTCCATATCTGGTGGGTTCAGCGCTCGGAGGGCCTGGGTGGTTTCGGCAAGGCTTCTGATCGATGCAAGAGAGGAAGAAGCTGAAGGTGATCGGAACGGTGAGGGTGAGGCCGCGGCAGTCGGAGGGGTGTGTAGCCAGCGGCGCTGCCGGTGCTGGGGCGACATTTGGGCCTGCGCCGCCGATGCCTCCAAGGAGATGAATCCTGCCTGCCAGGCACCCACTGAGCCGCCACGGGCACCTGGGAAGGCCACGAACTCCAGAGCATCGCCCCTTGGACAGCTGGCTGACTAGTGCAGAGCTCACCCCACCCCTCAGTCCCCCTCCACCTCTGCCATGCTGCCCACGGGTGGGGGCCACCGCAGGCAGCTGGTGCTGCTGCTTGCCACAGCCATCCGTCCTGACCTGCTGCATCACACCCCGCGCTGCCCATCGTCGCCGCCACCATGCCGGCTGCCGCCCGGCTGCCTCTCACGCTCTCCCTCCACCTGATCACATGACTTGCACACCCGGCGCCCAACTGCTGCCGCCCCACAGGGCAGCCGGTGTCCGGCAAGCCGTCTCCAGAAGGCGCAAGTGCTGTGGGGGGCGCGGTCGCTGGGGAGGCGCCCACTCCCGAGCAGCGCGCCGCCATTGCCGACCTTCATGAGCCCGACCCCAGCCTGCCAAAGGGTGGGAGATGGTGCTGGATGGAGGGGGTTGGTGCACATGGAAGTGCTGTGCGAGATATGGCAGCGTTGTCTGTTGTTGGCTGCTTGTGGATTGTTCTTGCAAAGACGTCGAGCTGTGAGCAACTCTGCTCTTGTCTGCCTCTGCCACCTCCACAAGCAGCAAACAACCTCCTGCCGCAGGCGGCTCCAGCAGCACCGGTCCAAACGTGGGGCCGCCGGGCACTTCCGTCATGTCTGCGGGCTACGCCTCCACCACCAAGGGCAGCATCTCAGGCAAGCCAAGAGGGGGGACGGCGCGGCTGTGCAGGCACCCAAGGGGTGGCGCCTCAGCTTGCAGTGCTGAATGCACTGCTTGCTGGAAACCACATTCACATGCAGGCTCCGGCACCGGCACCGGCGCCAAGCCACTGGGCGGCAGCAAGACAGGGACGGGCGGGCAGGGCCCCGACCTCAACCCCTCGGTCTGAAGGCTGGCTCGCGCCTCGGACCGCATGCCAGCCCAGGTGGCATGCACGTTGAAGGGCGAAGGCAATCATGCTGTGGTCATTGGCGTTCAAGCCAGCCTGCAATTGTCCCAGTTTGTTGGTTACATGCAAAAGCCGCTGGATCCCATGTTGTGAAGCGCAACCAATCGGTTGGCTGGAGCGCAGAGGGCGCAATGAAAGAGCAAAACCAAGGATGGAGGGGCCGGCAGGGGGCTGTGACAGGCGCGGCGGCCGACCCAGGGGGTGCTGTGCTGTGTATTGCGAGGGTGATAAACAAGAACACTCACGATGCTACAAAGAGGCGGGCGGCGCGCCGCCGATACAGGTGCGACAGATGCGAGAATCAGGCGGAGGGAAAAGGCGGTGAGTACAAAAGCAAGTCGGGCGGGTGGGCACGTGGCGGCAGGGGGGAACGGGCGGGGCACCCCTTTGTGCCAGGCCGCGCCTCGCTCAAATCAGGTGATGTGATGGCGGCCCACAACGGGCGCAAATCAATGTAGTTGTAGGCAAAGAAGACGGGAGGTTGGCGCAACCGCGAGTCGGTTGGAGTTGAAGCATGTTTCATTGTGTGGTATGTAGCGTTTATTTGGAACAAAGCAAGGTGAGGCGCGCGAGCATGCAGACAGCCTGTGGCAAAAAGCAATCGCGGCTGACCGAAATGGGCCACCCACTCGAGGCGGCGTGCGGGTTGGCATGGTGCTGGCTAGCAGGAGCGGGTGCGGGGCTGGCGGTTCAGCAGGAGGGCTTGGCGCTTGAGCCACCATGGGTGCGGGCCGTCTGCTGGCTACGCACCCGACCACCGCTCCATGCGGCTCATGAAGAACTCCCAGTCGGGGCAGCTCACCTGCAACGGCCAGGCAGCGCCGCAGCAGGAAGGTCAGCATGGGAAAGCTCGGGCAGCGGCAGGGTGCTTGCCTTCCATCGGTGCAAATAGAGCCCCACCGTCCATGCCTTCTACCGGTGCAAAACCAGCCCCACCGCCCCCAGCTCCTCACCCCGAGCTCCCCAGCTGGCAGGCCGGCAAAGGCATCCCAGTCTGGCGACCCTCCGCTGCGCGCTGTGCCCGGCATGGGTCGCAGCGCCAGCAGGCCGGCACCGCAGGCCAGCCGCTCTGCGCACTGGGCCATCTCCTCCTGCTGGATCTGCGGGCAGAGGGGGCCGGGAGGGCAGGGAAGGCATTATAGGCTGGTGGGATGCAGAGGTGGGCGGTGAACACGCACAGATGGGGAACAGGAATGTATTGCATCTCACGTCATCAGGTTCTCAAGTTGCAAATGCTGCTGATGCACTGTGCCAACAGAAGAGCAAGCACCTGAGACCCGCAAACTGCAGCACAGCACACTTGTGCAGCCGGCTGCTCACCTCCCAGCCCAGCGGGCCGCCCTTGGCAACCGGGTATGGCCGCGCCAGTACAGCCACGCCGCGCCAGGAGCCCACTAAGCGGGCACCATCTGCCAGCGGGGTGCCGGGAGCCGGGCACAGGCCTGCGGGGCGGATGAGGGGCAGACGTTTGGGTGAGCAGTAGCTGGTTGAGCGGCATGCTCAACATGCAAGCAGCACAGGAGGGCTAGGCAGGCTCTCTTTCAACATCCCACACCAGGTGCCAGGGCAACACAACCCTTGCTGTATAAAGCCCAACGTCACCCCACAGACACAGGCGCCAACCGACCTGACGGCAGTGGTGTTGCCACCAGCGTCTCCTGCCAGTTCTCGTCGCGGCCAGTGGCGTACCACACCAGGCCCGCCACCGGCACCGGCAGCGGCCGAGCGTTGTCGGCCACTTCTGACGCCGCCGGCGATGCGGGCGTGCAGGATGCAGAGGCGGCGCCCGACGAAGCTGCATGTGAGCTGGCCTCGCAGCCATGCTCGCTGCCGCTGCCGGCGCTGCTGGTGGGCCCGCTGCTGCAGGCCAGGCGGCTGCGGCCCAGGCTGGCGCCGTCCACAGAATGCGGCCGGCTGCTGGCCAGGGTGGTGCGTGTGCCCGCATCCGAGCAGGTGGGGGAGCCCGGGAAGGAGCAGACTGCGGTAGGGGTGGCCGTCTGCGCCGGTGGCAGCCCAGCTTCAGGAGCCGCCAGCCCCGCCTCCAGCATCGACTTGTAGCTGGGCCGGGAGGGCAGGCCCCGCCGGCCGCTGCCCACTGCCGCTGCTGCCGCCGCGGGCTGGTGGCGAGTGACTGCCTCCTGTCCAGCCTCCGCCCGCTGCTTGGCCATGGCTCGCTGGCGCTGCACCTCGGCCGCTGCCGCTGCCGCCAGCTCAGCCTGCTGCCGCCGGTGCGCCTCGGCTGCCTCGGAAGCCGCCTCCCACAGCGATGCCAGCGTGTGGAATGTGAGGAAGCGGGCCGTGAGGGGCGCCTCCGGCACACAGTACAGCGGGTACCAGGCCACCGCAAACCTGCACAGGGAGCGTTGGTTAGGTTACAGGCAGGGTGAAGCAGCCGGGCAGGAAGCGGGCAGTGCAGTTGGGTGGCCCTGACTAGCAGGTTCCAGACAGTGGCGCTGGCTGCAATTGCAACCAACCCTACCAAGATCCCTCCCAGTGGTTGAGCAATCCAGCACACGCCCAGGACAACAGCAGCCCACCAGGAGAAGGGGTGCAGGTCCGCCACGCGGGTGGCCATGAGCGGGTGCGCACCGCCGGGCGGCCCTGCCAGCTCCGCCAGTCGGCTGTGCAGCGGCACTCGGTCCTTCATGTTGGCTGCCTCCCCCCACTGCACCACCGGCCGCATGCGCTCCGGCCAGCTGTCCAGGCCGTTGGGGTAGGACAGCAGCTGGGCGGCGGGGCCGGTGGCACCCGCACAGGCGGCGCTGGCCACAGACACCTCATCGTCGCTGCTGGCAGGCACAAACAGCTGCGGGAGGGTACGAGGGACGTCAAGAGGCGCTCAAGGCTTGCAGCAAGGCTTGAATGCACCCAGGCTAGCAACTGCAGCAGTGAATGGTTCAACCCTTGGGAACCGTCATCCCGCAGCCCATCTGCACGTTTCAACATCGGCTAACTGCCTCACCTGCACCGCCGACAGATACGGCAGATAGTAGGAGGTGGCCGGCCCGCGGGGGCCGCCCATGGTGGCCACCTCGCAGCCCACTGTGGAGGGGCCCTCGTACCAGCGCCACACATCCGCCTGCACATGGTCGGCAGGGGTGCAAGCATGTCAGGAAACCGTGGCAGCTGTGCCTGCTGTGACACTGCCAATTTGAACCTCAAATCAATGCACAATTGAGCCGCTGTGAAGTGCCGCACCAGGCTGCAGACCGCTCACCAGAGTGAGGTCCTGCAGGCCTGTGGCTGGCGGCGCCACCTGCGGCGTGGCCGCCTGCAGGAAGCGCTCGAGGTCAGGCGAGTCCTCTGCAGACTCCGGCACCTGCACCAGCAGGCAGGCATGAAGGCGGGGTTTGGAGGAATTCACGTGTGGATTCACCATGGAAACAAGTTGCCAGCGGGGGCAAGTATGCCGCACAGCACCACTGGGCAGGCCATCATGTAGGCATGCTGCAACGTGCACAGCAACCCAGGGAAATCCAGTGGCCACCCAAGGGCTCTGCCTTGCACCCACCTGCAGATCCAGCACAGGCAGCACCAGCGGCGGCGGCGGCGGCGCGCTGGGAGGCGGGCCCTGCTGCCTGGAGCGGTCCACCACAGGGCTCTGCATCGCGCTGGGAGGCGCACTGCTGGGGCCGTAGGCACCCCTGCTGCCCGCAGGCGGTCCAAACCTGCCACTGCTGCTCCGCCCCCCGCCATTCCCGCTGTGCTGCATGTACGGCGCTGGTGCAGATGCTGACAGGGGGACTGGCTGGTAACCCATCGAGCCGCCCTCCACTGGCCAGCTGCCGCTGTTGTGCCGCACGTGCTGTGCCAGCTGCGGGTGCCAGGCCAGCGCCTCGCTGGCGGCCTCTGGTGCCAGCTGCCGGCCCCGGTGCTGCTGCCGTGAGCCAAACGACTGTGAGCGTGGCACAAACTGGCCGGGCTGCATCCCCAGCTGGATCGCCATGTACTGCTGCTGGGCTGCCGCGAAGGGCGGCTGGATGGGCGCCACGTACGGCTCAGCGCACCAGTTGAGGTTGCCATGCCCGACATGCCACTGCTGCCCTGCTGCTGCCTGGTAGGCTGCAGCTTCGCTGCTGCTGGCTGGCAGGCCCACAGTCGGGGCGACGTAGCCGTTCCGCCCGCCACTGCTGGTGCTGGCGCTGCGCCGGTGGAAGGAGCCAGAGCGGTTGAGCGGCAGAGACCCGCTTGCCCCGGCGGGACCGCTGACACCAAAGGCGCCACCGCTGGCCCGCCCATTGCCAGATCCAAAGGAGCCAAAACGCGGCACGTAGCCCGCTGGGCCATCTGCATGCGGCTGCATGGCGGCAGGTGGCATAGCCTGCTGCACACCGCCCGGCGCTCCTGCACGGAAGATATGATATAGAGGACAGCATTAGCAGCACTATTTCACAGTTACGCCTCACAGCAGGACATGCCCCCTTGAGCAGACAAAGGGGAATTGCCAGACCCACCTGCGCTGTGGTGAGGCGGCAGCGACCGGCTGTAGCCAAACTGGTACGGCAGGCCAAACTCCGAGGGGTTGCCTGCCACCCGCTGGAAGCCGCAGTCGGGTGACAGCGAGAGCGAGCTGCTGGTGCTCAAGCTGCCGCTGCACTCGCTTCGCATGCTGCTGCTGCTGCCGCCGCTCCGCTCCACGCACAGCGGCGAGGGCGGCGGGCTGGTGCTGCCACCCCTGCGCTGCTGCGCCGGCGAAGGCTCTGCTGAGGAGGCTGCCAAAGCAGCTTGCAGGTCAGCGGCATCCGCCGCGCCCTGCCACACAGCGGCAATCATCTGCTGGCTGGCATCCTCAGCTGTTGGCGCTGGGCGGACAAGAGCCACAGCCTGGCCTGCCAGGGGCTCCATGGGCGCAGCTGCCGAGCCCTGCCAGCTTGCCGGTGTGGGCGAGGGGGGCTTGGAAGGTGCCAGGGGCTGCAGCGGTGCAGCGGTTTGTGGCGCAGGAGCCTGTGGGGGCCGCGCGGGCAGCGCCGGCTGACGCTGCGCAGGTGGTGGAGGCTGCCGCTGTGCAGGTGATGGCTGCCGTACTCTCGCTGCAGGCACCTGCTGCGGCTGCTGCACTGCTGCCGGCAGCGCTGGTGTTGGCAGCCTTGGCGGCACCGCCGGCGCCTGCCGTGCCAACGCTGGTTGCTGTGGCTGTGCCGCTGCTCCTGCCCGCCGCTGCATGGGCGGCTGCAGTGGAGCCAGCTGCGGACCAGCCTCGGCTGGCAGGACACGCTGGGACTCCTGCGCCTCGCTGTCGCCCAGCAGGTCTGCCGCCAGCCGGTTGGCCTCTTGCAGCCGCTCCAGCTGTGCCGGAGTGGCGCCAGCAGCCTGCAGCTGTTGCATGATAGCCTGCTCTGCAAGCGGTGCTGGCTGCTCAGCTGCTGCCAGGGCGGCCAGCCCCACAGAAGCAGGGCTGGCACCAGTTGGTGTGGCACTCCTGCTGCGGCTGGCAAGCGTGAGCCCCGGAGGTGCAGGGCTGCTGCCGCTGCTGGGCGTGCCACTGGTGCTGCGGCCGGTGCGGCGTTCGCCCCGCTGGCCTGCCCGGCCCCGGGAGCGAGCGCTGCTGGGAGCTGCAATGGGCATTGCACTGCTGGCTGCACTGCTGCCTCCAGCTGCTGCAGCTGCACTGGAAGCAGCTTTGCTGGCCGCCACATCTGCCTGCACGGCGGCGGGCCCCGCCACCGCAACCTGTGCAGGCTGTTCAGTAGCAGGGAACAGCTTGGGCATGCGGCGGACACCAGCATCCTGGCCTGCTCGCTGCCCATGGCGGCTGCTGCTGCGGCTGCGGCTGCGTCGGTTGGGGGTGCCAGCCATGCCCGTGGCTGCCGCCACCCCCACAGCTGCACCCTGCGGCGCAGCTGCTGCCGCAGCGCCCATCTGCTGCTGCGTGTGATGCTGCGTGCCAGCTGGCCCCAGCTTGCTGCCGGTGGTGACAGCAGCCCTTGGGCTCAGCGGCGGCGTGATGCTGCTGCAGCTTGCAAAGCTGCAGCTGCTTGCCCGGCTGCCAGCCCGTGGCGACAGCCCAGGTGGCGGCAGCAGCTCCTCTTGTGAGGGCGCCGGCGAGGTGCCACGCGACAGCTGCGCCTCACGCTGCTGCCGGCCATGGTGGCCCCTGCCTTTCCTGCCTTTGCTGCCGGGCCACGCCTGCTGCTGCACCTGCTGCGGCAGAGCACCTGCTGCACCCGCCGCCGCAAGCTGCTGCGCTGAGGCCGCCGGCTGCTCCTGGGCCTGAGGCCCCGCACAGCTGCCGGGCTGCCCTTTGGAGCGCTCCTGTGGCCCCTCAGGATGTGCCGCCATGCCGCTGCGCGCTACCGCTGCCGCACCCTGCTCGCCAGCACCCCCCATGCGGCCACCGTAGCCGCCATCCACGGGTTCCGCGGCGGCAGGCTGCGAAGCCTCGCTGACCAGGAACCGGCACACTATGCCCTGCACATTGCAAATGTCAGGAAAATTGACGATCTGTCGACACACAGAGCATGGGTGCGTATGGCACAGATGGCTGTACTGCAGCTGGCACATGCAGCTGCTCACAGCTTCCGCGCACACCTTGAGCCACGCCGGCCGCGAGGCGACGTCGAAAATGGCCTGCAGCCGCTCCAAACCGTCACCTGCTCACGGGGAGAAGGGGATTTGCAAGCTGGCTGAATGCCCGTGAGCTGGTTGGGGGCCAGCGGCCCCAAGCGGGAGGCCACCCGGCCAATCCGCCCCACGTCGTCAATCAAAACACAGCGAGCCGTGGCAGCAGCAAAAGGCAGCACTCGCGTGCCAGGGCCTGGGCAGCCATGCACCGCACTACCACCACTGGCGGACCCTTCCGCACCACTTTGGACTGCGAGGGTGCTGCTATGAGCAAAGTTGGCGGCACTGGTGGGCTGCCCCGCCGACTGCCGGGCCGCCTGGTGCCGCCGCTGGTACTCCTGCCACTGGCGCTGCACGTCCAGGGCCGCCACCAGCTCCCTGCCCTCCGCCTGGAAGCTCTGGGGGGCCGCAAAGGTGCTGCCGCCCTGGCGCCCAAACACTTGCACGCGCAGGGAGCGGGGGGCGAGCTCGTCGGCCGGGAGCTGCAGGGGCTGCTCGCCGCTGCCGCGCGCCGGCGCGAGCGTCTCAAAGCACAGGGAGACCTGCGCCGCGTCGCCCTCGCTGTCCACCGTCACCACAGGTTGGGTGAGGCGCCCAGCCGCGCGGCCGTCGATGAAGAGCAGGGCCTGCGCGGGCGGCGGCGAGCAGCGGCGGAGTGGGTGCGCCGGCGGCGCCTGGGGGCGTGCTGGCCGCGGGAGCGGCCACCCGGCAGCGGCAGGGGTGTCGGGCGGCAGGGGGCAGCGTCTGGGAGGGCCGCCAGGACGTGGAACGCGGGAGCCCGGCGTGCGAGGCTCCTCACCTGCCAGGCGACGCTGAGCGCGGCGCTGGCCGCAGTCGAGTGATCGGTGCTGCTCGCAGGGGGCCCCGGCTGCGAAGCGGGGCTCTGCTGCTCGCGTTCGCTGCCGGCCTTGGGAAGGACCTGCGGGGTGGCCCACCGGTGGTCCCGTGAGCTGGGAGTGAGTTGGGCGGGCCGGACAGCGCGCCGGCAAAGCCGCTGCAAGCCCCAGCGCCCACCTCTGTCCTGCTGCCCGAGTTGCTGTGTGCCGTTCGGCGACTGCGCATATGATGATCACGACGCAAACAAAGTGCAGGGCGGGGGCCGGGCGCCCCGTGAGGCCTCTCCATGTGCCGGCCCATGCCGCAACTCGTGGGCTTGCTTTGCCACGCGTCTGTCGCAGCCACAGCGGCAGTCGTACTCCCCAATTGGCTCGTGCAGGGGGGCCGCCGCGCCTGTGGGCTGCCTGCAGCGCAGGGGCTGTGCACACTGTGTTCATGTGTTGGAGAGAGGCCCGTTGTGCCCCCTGCGGCCTCCCCTGCCTGCCAGGGCACTGAGACGGCGGCCAAATGGGGCGATCCAGCCGTGCAGGCGCCGGGTTGGACCGCCCCTGGCTGCCCAGCTGCCGTCGGGCGGGCTGCTGCACCTGCCCTCGCGCGCGGCTTCCTGCACTGGCTGGGCTGGCCTCAGCCCCGCCTCTGCTCCGCCTCTGCTCCGCTTGCGAGGCAACTTAAAGCAAAAGGTTGGAAGAAGGGGATGGAGCACAACAAAGGGGTGGGCGGCACGGAGCCGCGCGTGCAAGGAACAACGAAGATACATGGGCGGGTGGGATGCAAATTGACCGATTGAATGGGGGCTTCAGAAGGCGAGCATTCGTAGCAATGGGAACGTATGGCTAGTGCAGCAACAAAAGCGGCAGCCAGATGGTCACAGTCGTTGGTTGGGGGCGGCGCAGGTGCGTGCCGGGCCGCCGCAAGAGGCCGCTGAAGAGTCCAGAGCCAGCGGACCTGCTGCTGGGTGCTGAAGGCACTGCAGGTGTCCTAGGCCGCAGCACCATGCAGCTCGCCGGCCAGCGGGCCGTTGCGCGACCACAGGCGGTAGGCGTTGCCGATCAGGCGGCCGATGGTCAGGAACTTGATGACAAACCAGATGAGGGTGATGGGCCATGCAAAGCGCTGGCTCAGCGACAGCCCCGCGGCGCAGCACGCCGAGGTGGCCACCATCTACCAAGAGGGGATGAAGAGCAGGCAATGGGATGGATGTCAGCACACATGCGAGTGCTCAGCCCTTGTTCCAGCTCATAGCCGCCTGCGCCGCCAGCAAGCATCCCAAGCAATGCCAAGCCAGCTTGTAAGCAACTGCAAACGGCCCTCACCGTCTTGCCCAGCCAGCCCGCCTCCTGCGAGCCCAGCAGCACGCCGTCCATGACAGAGGCGGCAGCGTCCAGCGGCATGAACAGCGCAATGAGCGGCAGCACCTGCGGGCAGGCAAGGCAGACCAGGAGCGGCAGTCATGCACAGCGCTGACAGGTGACGGGCTTCTCAGCGCATGCTGCACAGCAGCTGGCCGTAATGACGGCCCATGCCACAGCGTCCAATGCAAGCCATGACACGGGGGGTGTACCGTGTAAACGCGCCAGAGTGAACATTGTGCATCCCACCACCACAAAACCACCAGGCAGTGCCGCCTCACCGAGCTGACTTCCCGGATGACGGCCGCATCAGGGGTGAACACAGCCGGCAGGCTGGTGCGGCTGGCCAGCAGCAGGCAGCAGATGACCTGGCGAGGGCGGGGCCAGGAGGGGCGCACGTAAGACGGCGCAAAACGCCAGCTACACTTGGAACGACAGCCCTGACACTGGGCAGGCTGGAGATATGAACAGCGCATGCCAGTAGATTACAAAGCATGCCCCTTTGCAAGCGTCAAGCAGCCTCACCACGCCCGCAGACACCGCCAGGGTCAGGGTGCGGCGGAAGACGGCGGCAGCGGAGCGCCGGTCGTCCTTGCCCAGGTTGCTGGCCACCAGCGACTGCAGGGAGCGGGGGACAGGCAGAGGGTGCAGCAGGTTGCCTTGGGCCCGCAAAGGATGGCGGCGGGGGCCAGCTGGCGGGCGAGCACACGGACGTGTGGTGCAGCATGCAGCACAGATGCAGGGCGCTGTGTTGAAGGAAGGCAGCATGCCCACTGTGCAGCACATGCCCCCTCAGCAGCACACCTGGGTGGCGATGTCCATGCTGGTGAAGAACTGGTTGGAGAACACCCAGATCTGGCGCAGCACCTCGTGCGCTGCGGCAGGGGCAGCAAGGGGGGTGGGGTGTCACGTGGGAATGCGATGCCGGCCTGAATAGCCCAGCCTGAGGCAAAACATGCCAAGAGCAGTCGCTCCAGCCTGCAGCCCTCCGGCTCACCTGCCAGGCCCACGGCCCCAAAGCCGGCAATCAGACGGGTGGCCCACATCAGCATGCCTGTGGGGGGAGTGCACGAGAGCAGGGTGACTTGATGTCGACTCGCAGCTCTTGTCATTTGCTAAGCCAAGTGCAGCAGGAGCACTGCTGCCCACACTCTGCCCTACCTGACCTGCTCATGCCTAACAACAGCCCCATTCACGCCGCGCTGATCCCCAACTCGATTCCTACAAGACCAGTAAACACAAGACTCACCCATGGCCAGCAGGGAGCGGGTGGAGAGGAAGAAGCCGGAGCGCAGCATCGGCGCCACCTCAGCCCAGGAGGGCGGCCGCGCCAGGTCGGTGGGCCTGGGGCAGAAGCGGGGTGGGGCGCGATTGGATGGGTGCTAGGCGAGCAGGGGCGCTGCTGGAGCGCAAGGCAGAAGGCAGGCAGGCCGCGCCGGAGCCTGCAGGCCACCTCCCACTCACACATGCCACAGCAACCCAACAGCACGGCAAACTCCAACCAGCATCTCCCAGCCAGCCATCCAGCCAGCCGCCCACTCGTGCCCTGCTCACTTCACATATCCGCGGCCCAGCACGTTTGCCAGCAGGAAGGCCAGGGCGACCCAGTGGGAGAGGGAGGTGGCCAGGCCCGCGCCTGCCACGCCCCACCCCGCGCCAAACACAAAGGCCACCAGCAGGCCCAGGTGCAGGATGTTGGAGAAGATGCCGGCGGCAAGCGGTGTCCTGCGCGGGAGCAGTGGTCGGAGGCATGGCGTTGACTTGATGACGCCTCAACGCATGCTGTGCCTCTCCAGCTGATGGGATAACGTGTAAACACAACGAGGCAACCAGTTGGCGCATCTTAGCCACCAACTTGCAATGCAATGCCACGCCAGCCCCTGCTGCAGGCTATGCCAGCCATTACCCACTCCCCGCCACGCACTTGGTGTCCTTGAAGCCGCGGAAGGTGCCGGACAGTACATAGTACATCAGGATAGCGGGGCTGGCCAGGCAGCGCATGCGCATGTACGCCACCGCGTGCACCACCACCTGCGCAGTAAGGGCAGGGGTGGGGCGAGGCACACACGCCAGGTGACCGCTGCGGCACACTTGCATGCAAGCTTCCCTGCCGTCGCCGCAGCTGGCAACGGCACTGCGGCGGCACTGGCACTTCACAACTTGACTCGGCCAACATGCGCTGCAGCCACTCCTCCACCTGGTTCCAGCCCACGCCCGTCCTGCGCCCACCTCTGGCTTTGCGCCCATGGCGGCAAAGATGGCTGGGCAGAAGTTGTACAGCAGCCCAAACATGCACAGGCCGATGATGCTGGCCAGCCAGAGGCCCTGCAGGCAGGCAGGTGCGGCAGGTGGGTGGCTGTGAGGAGTGTGAGCGTGCAGGCGTGGCAGCAAAAGAAGCAGGTCTACTGCAACAATCTATGGGTTGGGCAGCGGGCGTCACATAGCCGACGACTGCCAAGCATGCGCCGCTGCCAAGTGACCACAGCTTGCCTCAATGCTGCCCTGCGCCCCCCACCTGGCTAGTGATCTGCGATGCGCCGGCGGTGTCGCCCTTGGCAGCGGCCGCCGCGATGCGCGGGGTGGTAGTGTACAGAAGGAAGTTCCAGATGAAGTTGCTGAAGTTGAACACAATCTGTGGGCAGAGGGTGGGAAGGGTTGACCTGGGGTTGGCAATGCCCGGTTCAGATACAGACACCCTTGTCACGACAAGCGGTGCAGCATGCATGGTGTGCAGCAGGGGGCGCTGCCTGCCCTGAGCCTCAAGTGCATGCTCACGGCCGGCCGGCCAGGACCAGCCCACCGTGCAGAGGCCCACGGCGCCCAGTGGGGCGGTGCCCAGCCTTGAACCGATGATGGCTGTGCTGACCATGCCCATGATGGGGTCTGCGCAAGTTGAGCGAGGACAGACGAGGGTGGAGAAACCGAATCAGAGAGCGCGGAGCAGGTCTGCACTTGCAAGCGGCCGGTTGCCAGCAGCAGTAGCAGGGCTGCCTCGCCACTGTGGTCCAGGTGCTAGCAAGTTTGCCAGCGGCGTCCATCCAAGCCAACCACTGCCAACCGCAGGCGGTTGGCGGGCAGCGCACCCAGGAGCACAGAGAACAGGGCTGGGATGGCCAGCAGGAAGATCTCCTTGTCGTACGGGCTGGACAGGGAGTGCCACCAGGAGGAGGCGGCCTGCGCCACGTCCGCCACAGTGTCGCCGCCCTCGTCATCGCCTGCAGCCAGGCCCCGAGCCAAGTCGGCAGCCCGCTGTCGCTGCCGCCGCGGCGGCGGCGCCGCTGGCTGCTGCCGTGCCAGGCGCCCCCTCCGTGCCAGGCCGCCGCCGCCGGTGATGCTGCTGCTGCGGGCTAGGAGGCGCTGCTGCTGCGGGTGCCGGCCGCCAGACGGCCCGGGTTGCTGGGCCGTCGGAGCGCCGGCGTGCCGCAAGCTGGCGGCAGCCACTGCTGCAGGTTGCCACGCGCCGTGCCTGCCTGCCCACCCTGGCTGTTGCCGCATCCGAGCCGCTGCTGCTGCCCTTGCCGCAGCCGCCGGCGGGCTGGGCGCCGGGGAGTAGCTGGTGCTGGCGGCGCCCAGCGCCCGAGCGGGCAGCGGCAGCGGCGGCTGCGCCGCCGCCATCAACGCCGCCATGCGCGCGGTGGCTGCGGGTGGGCTGAGGCCTTGCTAAGGAGTGATCCAGGCACGGATCACGGCGCGGGAGGCCAGCGGGAGGCCAGCGGCGGGGCAGCTGTTCAAGCAGAGCCAAGTCTATCTGGGCTGCACCCCAGCGGGGAGGGTGCGCGGCGGGGAATGAGCTTGGCAGCGATCCGGCCGCCGCCGGCCCGGTTTAGCGATGCTCTCGCAGCAGGCAGCAGGCCAATGGGGCACAGGGGTTCTCGCGCCCTGGCTGATCGCAGCATCGACTTTATTGCAGCATCCGACCAGCCGCAGGCCGCTGGAGGCTGCCCAGCCGCAGAGCCCTCCCTCCTCCGCGCCTCTGCAGGCCCTGGCAGGGCTTCGCCGGCGTATACGGCGTGTGCAGGGGTTGAAACCCGCGATTGCCGCGCGGCAGAGCGGCCCCGGCACTCGTGCGCTTGCACTGCCGCCGCCGCTGCCGCCGGCTCACCTCCGGTCAAGGCCTCCGTGCCCTGCGCTCACGGCCGCCTGAGGCATGGCCGGCCTCAAGTCCTTCAAGGGCGCGCTATCACAGCTCTATGGTGCGAGGGACGGCGCGGCTCAGAGGTAGCATATTCAGCCCCAGTGCCAAGCCGAGCCTCACACGCCCTCCTGCTGCCGCCGCTTCTCCGCCGCCGCTTCGTGCCGCGCGCACTCAATGCCCGCCAACCCGCTGCTACTTGTATGCAGGCGAGCAGCGCGCGCAGGTAAAGGGCATCAAGGAGCGGTCGCTGGTGAACAAGGCCAAGAACGAGGCGAAGCGGGAGCTGGAGGAGGCGCAGGTGGGCGGCTGCAGGCTCACCATGCGATCCCAGTGCTGCCAAACAGTTGCCGGTTTGCAGCGGGTCATCGTGACAGCCTGAGCCGTGCATTTCAATCTTCACCTCATACCCATCAGAATCATCTGCACACACTTGTCCGCCCGCCCCGCCTTTGCAGAGCGACCAGCCGGTGCACTTCCTGCGCATCGACGGCCGTGCCGCTCGCCTGGTGAAGAATGATGCCCAGTTCTACGCCCAGCAGCAGGTGGGTGCGCCATGAGAAGAGGCATACAGGCGTGCCTATGGGGCTGACTGATCAATGCTTGCACGGTGCGCTGCTCAAGCGGTGCAGCTCGATGCGCTGATGGCGAGCGTGTGGCCGCCCTCCGTGTCTCTTGCCTGCAGAATGAGGGCCTGGTGCCCTGGGGCGCTCAGCCGGATGTGCTGATAGACCGGTACGACGTGCGCAGCCTACTGGACATGTATGTGGCCCCCGACCCAAGGTGTGTCTGCGGCTGCCAGTGAGCTGGCGCCTTGCAAGCTGCTGCAGAAGGCGGTGCTGCTATCTTGATGCACGCCCAGCTTGTTTACAATACCCTGAGCAGCAGACCAATGCTGCTGCTCGCGTGCCTGCATGCTGCACCAACGCCTGTCTGTGTGGGTCTGTTGCAGGGTGCTTGCCCACCGTCAGCGCACTGCCAAGGAGCTGGAGCTGGAGGAGCAGCTGCGGTTTGAGGCGTACCGGTGCGCCTCCGGACGGCGGCCTACTGCCTGAGCTTGGTGTGGCTGAACAGCGCTTGTAGAGCGGGCAGCACTGCACTGCAACCGCATGCTGATGTGCACATGTGTTCCCTGCCTGCCTGCCGCAGGGACCTGGTGCGCCTCAAGTGCTTGGGCCTGTCGGGTGCGCTGCGCTGCGCTGCGCTGCGCTGCGCTGCGCTGCGCTGCGCTGCTTGGGTGCCTGGCCGCCAGGCTGCAATCAAACTGGTTGGCAGTCGTCACATAGCAGCGTGCTGCCGCCTCTGGCTCCTTGCTCTCCCTCACACCTGTGGTCTCATGCACCGCTGCCCTTGCCCGTTCACCCTCCTCGCAGAGCGTCAGGGCATTGCACACGCTGAGCAGGAGAATGTGGCCATCCGTGCCGCCTCGCGCGCCGCGGCGGTGGCCGCACTTGAAGCCGCCAAGGGCCCCAAGCCGCTGCCCTCCCAGAGCTCCCTGTTTGCGGGGTCGGGCGCCAATGCAATCCCAGCGGGCACCGGCCAGTTTGCGGCGGTGGGGTTCAGCTACGGAGGCAGCGAGGGCGGCGGCGGCGGCGAGGATGATGATGATGATGAGGAGGAGGAGGAGTCGGATGATGACGATGTGCCGGCAACCGCGGGTGGGTGGGTGTCAGTGGGGAATGCAGGAATGCAGCTTGCAGGTCTGCACACTGCCAGTGTGTAGGGGACCTCTGCTCGCTGCCACCGGCCTGATCACCCGCACGCTGCAGAGGTTGTGGACAAACACCGCTCAGCACTGAAGAAGCAGGCTCTTTCACCTGCTCAGCTCGCGCCCCTCCCCCTGCCTGCCCTCCCTGCTGCTGCAGAGGACGCGGACATGGACCGCTCAGCGCTCAAGGAGTTTGGGCTGGAGGACTTCTCCTCCATGCTGCGCTGGGCCATGCGGGAGGAGGCGGAGGAGGCGGCGGCGGTGCGGCGGCGCAAGCGCTACACCGGCTGGGGACGCAAGAAGGCCAGCATCCGGTGAGGGTGGTGTGGTGCGGGAGCTGGTGCTGCAGGGATGAGTTGGCCAGTGAGGTGGCACGGCAGCTGTCTGCTGCCACTGTTGGCAGCGGCAGCACAATTAGTTCTGGTCAGCTGCCAGGTCACCCGCGGTCCTGGGTCTGATTGCCTTCCCCTGCCGCAGCGCCAAGCGGCTGGTGGGCCAGGGCTTGAACCCCACCGAGTTTGCCAAGCGCCCGCCTGCGCACTATGGCGGCGCGGCGGCGCTGCAGCCCAACGACATCTCTTGGATCCCGGAGCGCAAGGCGGAAGACCTGGCCCAGATGTGAGCTTGGCAGTGGTTTCGTGGCTGTGCTGATTTGGGTGAAGCGGATGGGCCCTGCAGTGCAAGCCCAAGCACCTGGCGCAGATGTGAGCAGCGCTGCTTGTCAGTGCTGAGGCTAACGAGTTACAGGCCTTGCCGGCTAACAAGTTACAGGTCTATGCAAGACGGGGTCGCCCTGGAGGGCACATGGTTGCTTCATGCAGTAGTGCCACCCTGCGGATGGCTTTAACATAACACCTGCCTCACCCATCTGCCCCCACAGGTTTGATTGGCGGGCCAGCCCAGAGTATGATGGGGAGGGCGGGCGCCGCCGCTCGCGCTCCCCCAGCAGCCGCCGCCCCCAGGCTGAATATATCACCAGCTTTGGCGGCGCCGCTGACCAGGCGCCGGGGCATGGCCAGGGCCCGCGGCAGCAGCAGCGGCATGAGGAGGGGCCTTCAGTGCGGGATGCGCTGCCGGGGGCGGCAGACCCGGCATTGGAAGGGCCGCACATGCTGCCGGCTGCAGCCATCAAGCTGCATGGCGTGCGGCCGGAGGAGCGGGGGCGGGACCGCTACGGCAGCGTCAGCGGCAGGGTGAGAGCTGCGGGATGCGGCTGGGACGGCTGGGACGGCTGGGAGGCTTGAGGGCAGATGTTTGGGTGGAGAGTGGACTGCAGGCGTGTCGTGCAGATGCCTGTCATGCCGCTGCTCCGTTGAGTGTTCAGGCTCACCACAGCCCTTGAACCACTCGTGCCTGGCACGGTGCAGGACTATAGCAAGGCCAAGTCGGCGGCAGCGGCTCCCAAGGTGGTGAAAGCAGTGGACAAGAGCAAGGAGACGCCGCAGGTGGGCGGAAGGTGCTGCGCCCCATCCTGCTGCTGCTCTGCTGCTGCATCGCATTTCCAAGCTGATGCAGACGTGGCTTGCCCGCGATGCCTGCACCCTTACCTCTCCAGTTGTGAGCTGCGCCCTATGTCCTGTCCCCGCCCATGCAGGAGCGCCTCAAGCGGCTCATGGCTGCACAGCTCAACAAGAAGATTCAGTCGGACACCATCACTGCCGCACAGGCAAGGCGGGCGGGGCGCTGCGGTTGTGTCAGGGGTTGGTGTGCAGCGGACGGTGCAGGCTGCAGGTATGCGGAGCTGTGGCAGTGGCTTGCGGCAGCTGGTGGCAGCGTGTGGGCCTGTGGGCCCGGGGTATGCAGTGCTGACGTGCAGCGCCGCCCTTGCGATGCATCGTGTTTGCCTCCTGCAGAAGAAGCAGCAAGAGGATGCTGAGCGGCGGGCCCGCATGGCGAATGAGGCTGCCGCACAGGAGGCGGAGCGGCGAGATCGGGGGCGGGAGCGGGCACGGCGGCGCAGCCGCAGTCGCAGCCCCCGCAGCGACCGGCGGCGCAGCGAGCGCAGCCGCAGCCGGGAGCGGGAGCGGGAGCGAGACAGCCGGCGGCGCAGCAGGAGCAGGTCACACAGCAGGGATCGGCAGCACCGCAGGTACTGGCTGGCTTGCCTGCCGGGTGTGAGTGAGCCGCCTGGCCGGGGGTCTGTGCGCGGCGGCAGGGTGAACAACCAAGTGGGGTTGGTGGCTGAAAAGGCGCGAGGCATGCGGCTCTTGGCTCCCGCCAATGGCCTCTTCAGCGGTCTTTGTTTTGCCTGCTGCTGCTGTG
The DNA here is from genome assembly GCA_009928355.1 of Chlorella sp. CH2018. Lineage (NCBI taxonomy): Eukaryota > Viridiplantae > Chlorophyta > Trebouxiophyceae > Chlorellales > Chlorellaceae > Chlorella > Chlorella sp. CH2018. Next base: position 15,307 of record VIYQ01002278.1, on the reverse strand, counting down.
GCGGCTTGCTTGGCACCTGCCCGCCATGCCTAGCCTGGCTGTGCGTGCCAGCTGCTTCCATGCGCTCCTGGCTGCTGCTCACATCCTGACCTCCCACCTTGCAGGCGCAGCCCGAGTCCGTACCGCGGCTACCGGCGGTAAGTGTGGGTCTGACTCGCCCACGCTGCCATGCAGTGGCAACATGCACTCGTCTGGAACCGGTCATATTGCATGCTGTGCGTCATGCCCTCTGCGCGCATGCTCAAGCCTGTCAGGCCTGTCCATTTGCCATGCTAGAGCATGTAATGTGCCAAAATCCAAGTCAATCATGGCAAGAATCAAAAGGCGCAAGCAGAGCAGTGTGGTTTGTCCCCGCTTGCTGGACTAGGGTTTGGCCACTCATGCCACCTCAGTACCAAAGTGAAGCTGCAGCACTGCATCCGCCTCCTCTTCGGCGCGCCGTGCCTCCTCCAGGTGCTGCTCTGCTGCCGCCGCACCGCCGCTGCCGCCTGCTGCCGCTGCCGCCGCCGCCAAGCGCAGCATGTGCGCCAGCTGCCGCTGCTGGAAGGCAACAGCGGTGCTGCCGGCAGGGTAAGCGTGGCGGAGGATGGCTAGGCTGTGCCTCAGGTGCTGCGCAGCGGCCTCGTCGCCGCCAGCCAGGTGCCAGGCATGCGCCAGGGCATCGTGCGTGGCACCCAGCATCAGGCTGTGGGGATGCAGGTGAGCCTGCCGCTGACGCAGCACCTGCCGCAGGCTGCGCACCGCCTGCTGCGCCGCGGCTGCCGTTGAGGGCGGTGCAGGTGCACCCACCGGCCCTGCCTGCTGAGCCTGCTGCGCACGCTGCGCCCCTCGCTCCTGCTGCTCCAGCAGGCCCACAGCTGCCGCATGCGCCTCAGCTGCTGCTCGGAGCTCTGGAAGCACCTGCTCCTCCCACTGCTGCTGGCTGAGGGTGGCGCCACAAGCAGAGCACGCACCGCTGCCTGCTGGTAAGGGGTAGCTGTGCAGCACGCCGGCTGGTACAGGGCAGGGCGGCAGCACAGCGCCCTCGCAACGAGCGCCGCTGCCGCCGCTGCCACTGCCACCAGGGCACCGCAGCCCTGCTGGCCCTGCATCGGACAGGCCGCCCTCTGCGGTACTGCAGGCCGTGCAGCGGCACAGGAAGTGATACTGCTGCTGCAGCAGCGCCTGGCGCTGCGCTGTGGTCATCTCTCCGACCTGGGGGCCTGCTCAGACAGGCAGGCAGGGTTCGCAGCCAGGTTGGGCCGGCTCCATGTCGCACAACATGCGCTCCAACACGCCTGCTTGCACGTGCATGCATTGCCTGCTCCGCCCTGAACCCTGTTGCACACTTGTTCCTGCAAGCAGCTCCCACCCACACACACACCCACCCACCATAGCAGTGCAGCAGCGGCGCTCCCGCAGCCAGGGGCTCCAGAGTGCGCACCACAAGCGTGGAGCCCTGGAGGGAGGGGTGACGGAGCAAGAGCATTCAAGCTGTCAGCCAACCTGCCAGCAGGTAGCACAGGTAGCACGCACGGTGCCGTGCAGCCGCCATCAGCAGACATATATACACCCCCCCCCACACACACACACCTTGAAGCGGACCGCCACATTGGGCTGGCAGCTGTGGTTCATCAGGCTGGCCACCTGCAGCAGGGCCGACGAGCAGCAGGCAACACGTGACACACGCTTTCGGTTCAGGCAGCACGAGCCCAGTGGCTGCACACCAAGTGCCATCCTGTCAACAAACATGGCTGCAATCAACTACACGCCCAATCCAGCCCTGCCAACCCACCGGGTACAGGGCGAGGGCCAGTCGGTCGCCGCTGCCGCGCCGCTCAGGTGGTACCACCGCCAAGCCATTGATCTGCAGGCGGCACAGCGCCTCCAGCACAACTGCTATGCTGACGCTGCCTTCTACCTCCGCGTCACCGCCGCCGGAAGCCAGGGCCGCCTCGGCTGCCGCCTGCTGCCAGGTGGCGTGCGCTACAGCAGCCAGTGCTGCCAGCTGAGAGGCCTCCTCAGCATGCATGTCCCCCACATGAGTGCCAAGTGCTTCCACCTGCGCAGCTGCAGCTGGCTGCCTGCCCGTGCTGCTGTGCTGCTCCCGGCTGCCCTGTGCCGGCTGCTCGGTGCCACCCTGCTCCTGCCTCAGCCGCCGAGCCAGCCGCAGCGCGGCAAGTGCCTCGCAAGGCAGCAGCACGGTCCATGGGCGGCTACACTCGGGCCCACCCGGGATGTGGAAACCGTCAGCCTCCCGGCAGGCGGCGCCGCAGTAGGCGGGCAGCGGGCAGCGGGGGCAGTAGCAGGGGGCTGCCGCTTCGGCCAGCGGCCGCATGCAGGTGGCACACACCTACAGTGGGTCGTTTGAAAAGAGCGGGTTGGTTGTTCATCGGTTGTTACGTCTTTTGAGCCGACTGCTTGGGCAAACAGGCCAGCATGGCGCCGAACAGCTGCAGTTGCTTACAGTCCGCACCAAGGCCTGCCAGCATCTTCACCTACCGAGCGGCGGCCGGCCTTCGTGAGAGCGTGGGCAAACGGCACCTCCTGCAGCACATCGGCGGCCGCCGGCAGTGCAGCCGCCGCCAGAAGGCAGCGTCCCGCGTCCTCGGTCTGCTGCACAGCCAGCTGCGGCCCGGCTAGACGCACAAGGCTGTCCACATCTTGTGCTGCTGCTGCTGCTGCTGGTGCCGCTGCGATCCCGTTGGCTTGGCTGCCCGCCAGAGCTGCCTCCCCACCGGTCTCGGCGGCCACTGCTGCCTGCAGCTCTGCAGCCAGCGCAGCAGCCTCTGCTGCCTCGCCGCTGCCGCCCGCCTGCTGCTCCTGCAACAGCAGCACAGCACGCTGTGCATCCGGCAGCGCCGCCGCGCCGCGCCCCAGCGCCCGCAGCACCCACGCTCGCCGGTAGTGCGCTTTGGCGAACAACGGGTCACACTCAATGGCAGCGCTGCTGTCCTGCAACGCGCCTTCCAGCAGCGTCCTGCTGCCGCCGCCACTGTCGCTGCCGCCGGCTGCCCCCCTGCCGCCTTCAGCGTGCAGCTTGGTCAGGGCCAGGGCCCGGTTGCAGTAGAGGCGGGCTGCCAGCGGGCCGCCCTCTGCCGATGATTCGTCGCAGTAGCGCAGCGCCTCGCTGAACAGCCGCACCTGCGGTTTCAAAACAAGAAGATATTGAAAATAGGTTGCCAAGCAGTCTGCTGAGCTCATGGCCTCCGCGTGCATTGCGATGTGGCCAACATGACAAGCGAGATGGGATAGCAGCTGTATGCAACTGTGACTCCGCTCAAACGTGAGTCCCACCCACCGCTTGGCGGAACTGGCCGCGCCGGAAGGCTGCCGCGCCCCTTTCTTTGCAGGATGCCACGTGATCCGCATCCGGCACACATCCCTGCAGAAATGACACGGATGCTGGCTCATTATTGGGGTGGAAAGGAAGGCAGGGCAGAAGCGACGGCCGGCGGCAGCGGCGACGGCGGCGGTGGCAGCCCGCACCTGCACCCCGGGCTGCAGGAGGATCTCCAGCACCGCTGCAGCGCTTGGCGCCGCAAGGAGAGCGCTGCCTGCTGCCTGCGCGAGCTCGCCAGCCTCCGCCGCGTGAGCCAACTGCGCCTCCACCTCCCTCAGCAGCGCTTGCAGAGGCGATTCCATTTGTGCGGGTGATCACGAAGCAGTTCTCAAGCGCGTGAGACGCCGATCGCTCCGCTGCCTAAGCCAGGCGGCAGAGCGGCAGCGGGAGGCGCACACAGCGCGGCCAGGCCGCATGTTCGCAAGTCACCTCTCTGCAGCTTATGAGCTGAACTTGTATTTGGATTTCAGCCTCAATCTGGTTTGACGCCGCTGCTGCACTACCAGCTTCCGCCCCAGCACATGCCGGTTGCATGGTCATGCGCAGCGACCGCTGTCGCGTGGTCAAGCGAAGGGTAGAGGCATGCAGGCATTGCTGTTATCGGCACCGAGCCTCCCCGTCGTGGCAATCTTTGCCTTTGTTGATTGCTTGGATCGCAGAGTCCCGCTTCCAGCGCAAGTGCATCGCAGGGGCGGCAAGCTTGCAATGCCTGGGCAGCACTCGTGCACACAGCAGTTCACCAGTCAACCTGGGTTCGGTTGAGGCAGCAGTGATATCGATAGCACCTGTCAGTGTGCTAGCCGTCTGTACATCAGGCCTCTCAAAACACACAGCTTCCTTTCCAAGCCAGCATGCATCATGCATGGCGCCGGCGCCGGCGCATGCCTCCGCCAACACGGCGTGGTGGCTCCACAAGGCGTGGCTGGTCAAGCCTTTTCGCCCAAACGCTGCAAAGGTCTTTCAAGAACTAGACAAGTACGCTCGACGAGCGCTGCAAGCACACAGCTGGGACTTGGGACCTCCGTGACCGTCGAAACCGAGGGGCTACCTTTTACCGTTCAAGTGCGCTGCTGGGGCATCAAGATGACAGAGCTCTGCTTGATGGAGGCGCGCTGCTTTGGGGTCTGCTGGACTGCCGCCGCCGTCGCCGCCGCCGTTGCCGCCGCCGCTGCCGCCGCCGCTGCTGCCGCCGCTGCTGCGCTGCCGGTGCTCACCCACCCTGCTGCTCCCCTGTCCCCCTGTTGGTCTGCTGCCTATAGGCTTTTGAGTATCTCTGGCTGGATTATGCAGCACCAACTCATGGCGTCTGCACTAGTGGCTGCATTGCTGCTGGCGGCATTCTGCTGCGGCGCTGCCTTTCCCGAAGCAAACGCCTCGACACCATGGCAGCCCTGGGCATGTAAAGGCTGGGAGTACTACACATGTACTTGCGATTTGCCTCCCAACGCGACCCAGCTGCTTGTGGAGGGAGTGCGCAACAGCACGCTGCTGCCCTGCGACGATCCCCAAGTTGTACCCCTGGCTGCCTCCTGGGCGGTAAGCGCCAGCCCATGTGCTGCCGCAAGGATGGGTCGTTAGCTGGTCACACTCCCTTGCACCCCCTTGTCCCATTGCGCCAGTACAATGGCGTGAAGAACTGTGAACAGCACTACTGGGTGCTGCTGAATGCCTCCTGCCCTGCGCCGGCAGTGGAAGTGGGTAGCGGCAGCAGCGGCGGCGAGCCATGGACACCTGCTGCCCGCCTGCTGGTAGCAAGCTTCACACATGTGCTGGAGCCATACTTCTGCGGATGGCCCACAAACGAGGCGAGTGGGAGGAAGGGTGAAGGCTGGTCGGCGTATCTGCATGCCTGCACCCACTGCCCGGCTGCGTGCACCGCAAGACTTGCTGCCTCCATGCAGCAACACCGCACTCCCCATCGCCACCCGCTGCAGATGGATTTGGAGCTTTTCTCTTTCAATGGCAGTGCATTAGGCGCCCCTGGTTGCAAGGACCTGCCAGACCCCTCGGTACTGCCTGCCGAGGCTGCCAGCCTGGGACCCTGGGCACCCGCTTGCGCCGGCACGCAGCCGCCTGCCCACGACCTGCTGAATGCCACAGTGGATGTGGCACGGGAGCTGCTGTTTGCAGGCGGCAACATCACCCCCCCAGACTGTGCCAGCGTGAAGCTGCGGGGGCTGAAGGGGGTGTGCGCGCAGGTGTGCTCCTGCTGCGGCTGGTTGCATGACATCTGATGGTCTGGAGTAGCGCCGCTGAACGTCAGCCTCACGTTGCTGCTGCAACCAAAGTACAGCTTGTCGCCCCCTGCAACGCGCCAACGCATGCCGCCCTGCTGTGCAGGTCGCGCTCAACAGGCAGGGAGCGGAAGTGGGCACAGTGGTGCAGCTGTATGTTGCGATGGGCTGCACAGACCCGTACGGCTCGCCGCCCTGCTGTGCCCCCGGCATTCAACGTGCCGTCATAAGGATCACGTTCTTTGTGCCCGCAGGCGGCAGTGCAGACCAGGCTGAGGTCGTTGATTTTGAGGAGGGGCAGTATTAGTCAACTTCTCACTTTAGTAGATCTGCATGCAAGTTGCATGATGGAGTTGAGGCATACGGAAGTAATGTTGGCATGCAGATCTCAAAATGAATGGAGGCTGATAACGAAACGCCAAAGTGTTGATCGCGCCATCAAGATTTTGGCATGCCGGCATGTGTCCAACAGTTTCATCACTCAAAGTTGTTGTCCAGATGGGGTGACTCGGTCGTACGCTGTTCAGCCGTTTTTACAGGGCGGCAGCACCCACAGCTGCGGCCAGCACGGCAGCCGCCCACGCCCAGGGCCTTGTGATTGCGGAACGGCATGCACTCGATGGCAGTGCAGTGGGTGGAGCAGGGGGAGCCGGCTCCCCAAGCGCATTGGCTTCGAACACCGGGCCCAGCCATTCGCCCATGCCCGACCACTCCTGCGCAGGGGGAGCAGGCGTGTGGCAAAGAGGACGGCTGATGCTGGCACCTGCTCTGACTGCAGTGCACCATGCAGTCAATGCTGGGCGGCGTGTTTGGTTCTTTGGAACCTGTCACACTCACCTGAGCCCAGTGGTTTGCAAACGCCCAGACGGCTTTTGTGAGGTTGCCCTCGAACAGGCTGCGGCAGCAGAACCGGCACAGCGAGGGTTCCATGTGAAGGCAGGCAAACGGAACTGACGGCGGAGACTTGCACCCGGCTCTGCGCAAATGGACAGGGACCCTGAGCAATTGCTGCAACCTGGGGACATAAATGAACGTAAAACAACTTGGGGACATAAATGAACGGGGAGAGCTCTCACCCGTCCAGCATCGCCACACGGACAATGTCGTTTGCCTGGGCAAGCAGCTCCGGGTCCTCAGGGTATGTCTCAAACTGGTCGATTTCCCCGGGCTGCAGGGCAGGTGCGAGAGTGTGTGGCGCCAGCGCGCTGTAATGGGCTGTTCACCATTCTCCAGGCTTGAACGTTGTGCAAGGTGCGCAGCGCAGCGCGCATAAGCAGACGGCCCCAAGGCTCGGGTCCACCATGTGCCTCCCACTGCATTTCCTTCCTTTCCCCTGCCCCAGCATGCGCAGCGTGAGCAGCATGCACAGCAGCAGCGCACCTGCATGACGCCCACCAATCGCTCCGCCCGCAGCACCAGCCCCTCCTCCGTCTCCTGCCAGCTCAGCTTGGTGGTGGTGGTGTTGCGCTGGCCAAAGGGGTCGGGCAGCAGGCGGCCCGACGACCAGTAGATGTTGCCACGGCCAAACTCGTCGACCGTAAGGGTGCTGTTGTACTGCGGGCAGCAGAACAAAAATGGTGGGGAGGAGTGTTCTCTGCTGGCTGCAACTTGTGGGGATGGGTAGCCAACAGAGCAGGAGCACCAAAACAAAGGTGACAGGCTGCACCTGGACGTCGCCACAACTTTGTAACCTGCAATGAATGCGACCATTCAGCCAGCCGGTTGCACCTGCTGATGGGCATTGAACTCCTCCGGAGGGGTGGCCGGGCGGGTGAAGCCCTGCCGGTCGGGCGGGCATACCCACGGCAGTTCGGCACTGTCGGGGTCCCATGTGCAGCCTGCTCGAGGTGGGGCCACAGCAGGGGATGGGTGAGGAGCTAAGCCTCCAGAAGTGGCAAGCTGCCAAGCGGGACAGTGTACCCAGCCATCTCCCGCTTCCCTGGCTGCCCTCTGCCGCCATTCTGCTGCCCCACCCCTGGGCCACCACGCTGCGGCAAAAGCGTAACCAGCCCTGTTTCTCATGGGCTGGCGCGCACCTGTGTTCGGTGTCTCCTGGAAGGTTATCTTGCCGCCGGGCACCAGGGGCACGGGGCTGGCCAGGAAGCGGATGTGGTCCACCTGGGCAGGAGCGGAGGGCGGCAGCAGCGGTGTTTGCATGCAGCTTTGCCATGGTGTGGAGACAGGCGGGGTGTGGGGCAGGCAGGCAGGCATGGGGCAGGCAGGTCGCCTTTGCTCCCAAGGTTTGGTCTGGTGAAGCGTCCCGTCTCCAGTGGATGCCTGAAGCTGACGCCTGGCAGCAAGGACCCGCCCGCCCCATCAAGGCTGCCCGGCGCGAGCGCGCGCCTTTGCCAGCGGCGGTCACCCGGAGAGGGGCTCACAGGGTGCAATATGGTGTAGGTGGCATAGCTCTCCCCATCAAATGGCAGGGTGACGTTGGCGTCTGCCAAATGGTTGAAGAACCACACGACCTGCATCTCGTGGCAGTGGCAGGCAGCAGCCAGGAGGCGGCTGTTGGGCAGTGGACGACCTTCAACATGCAACCCGGCAGGCATGGCTGGTATGCACAGCATCTCCTCCAGCCTTTGCTACCAACAACTGTACTGTGTGGCATCGGTTCGGCTGCAATCAGCTCGGAGGCCTACCAGCTGGTCACTCATTCTCAATCGCTCTGGCCGCCTCGCAAGGCGAAGCTCACCTGCTCCGAGGTCAGGTTCATCGGCTTGTAGACCATGGTGAGGTTGACCACGCCGACCTCCAGGTCCCCATCCGCCGTCCGCAGGCTCATGTAGTCCAGCACGGTGAAATTGTTTGACCACCAGTTCCTGGGGCCAAGGAACAGGTGTGCGATGTCCCCGGCGGCACATGGCGGGAAGACGGCGGCAGCGGCGGCGGTACCAAGGGGTTTGAACGGGGGCTTAAGGCGGGCTCAGCCGACTCGCCCCTGCCCTCTCTTTGCGGGCCTCACATTCCCAGCTCGGCCATCGAGTCCAGCAGGGGCCTGGAGGTGGGCAAGATGTCGTATTCCAGGTGGGGCTTGCCGGCAGCTGCCACAGCGGCATCATACGCCTCCTGCATTGCCTGGGATGCGTTGCTGGAGCCCTGGCCAGCCGCGGCAACGGCGAAGAGCAGCACGGCTCCCGCCAGCCCGCAAACCCAGCGGGACATTGCTGCAGGGTCTCTTGATCCGATGCCAAGCGCGAGAAAGAGCGATGGAAGCAGGGGCTGGAGCGCGATGGCGGTGCTGCCTGGTTGCGGGCGGCACCCAGCGCCCAGCGGTGCATGCGCAGCGCCGGCGCTCATGTTGACCCCACTGCAAGTTGATGATGCTAGCCCAAGTGGTTGCACATGCATTACACATCCAGGCCGGAGAGCACAGCTCATTACGCCCCTGCACCGCCCGCCGCTTGTGCTGCTTCCGCGGCAGCCGGAGCCGGCGCCGCCTGGCCGCCCACCCGCTTGGCGCACAGCCAGGAGCCGTCTGCCCCGGGGAACACCCATGACCCGCACTCCAGCTCTTGCACGCACGTGGTGTAGGGTGGCGGGTAGTCCAGCTGCAGGGGAGGGGCAGACGTCCTGGAACTTCAGCTGGCATCAAGCCCTGTGCAGGCCTGCTGAATTTCCACAGCATCAGCAGCACTTGCCCAGCACAAGAAGCACTCCATTCCAGCCAGCAGACCTGCAGCCCCGTGGGCGCGAAGTGGTACTTGAGCTGGTGCCGCTGCTTCCACTTGAGGAAGTACTTGGGGGCCAGCAGCTGCACGCAGAGCGGTGGAGTTGGGCAGTTGAGCATTGAGCCCGCTCCGGTGTCCGGCAGAGGCGCCGTGCCATGCAACCCCTGCATCCCCTGCCATCAAGTGCTTGCAAGGCCATGTGCAGCAAGCAGTTGGCCTTGCCTGGAAGATGTGGTCCCGCATCTCATCATTGCTGACCAGCAGGCCCTGCCGCCCCGCGGTCACCGCCGCGTAGATCCAGTACCTGGTGCACAGGGTCAGGGCAGGCGATGCAAGGGGACTCAGCGTGGCAATGGGAACCGTTGAGCAAGCGACTCACCGAGGGTGTGGTGGTGCGGCCAAGGTGGGCAGGCCAGGCCCTCAACCAGCATGGGAAGGCGGCAAGGTCTCCACTGCACTCCCCGCCAAACTGCGCCCCGCCTCAACATGGGCTCAAAGCCCCAGCAGAGCTGCACCGCCCGCTCACCAGTCGTCGTTGGAGCCGGCGGGCGTGACATAGAAGCTCTTGGCGTCTCCCAGCTGCTTCAGCAGGGCCGCAGACTCGGGCTGGCGCGCCTGCGGCAAGAGGCAGGGCGGCATATTGGGGTGTGCAGTTTCAGTGCGCGCATTGAGAGGCGGTTGGAGGCCCCCGCACAACGGCAGGGCGAGTGGTAGAGCGGCTCCTGCAAACAGCCGCTGCAATGTCCGCAGTCTTCAACCGCACAAAGGCAGCAGCCAGCAGCCACCTGCGGCGACTTGGTGCGCCCGATGTGCAGCAGCAGCAGGGGCTTGAGGTCGGGGTGCCGGCTGGCCAGGTGGTTGGTCACCGCCCTGTGCATTGGGGCGGCGATACCTGGGGTCAGCGCCTTCACAGGCAGCACACCGAAGCAACTGGACGTTGTGCCAGGGGGGCACCCAGCAGGCGTGGCCCCACGCTAGCTGTCAGCAGTGGCTGCAACACAGGCTGAAGCCTGCCCGCCTCCCCACCTGATCTGCCCAAAGTTGAAGCCGCCCTTCTCAAAGTTCTGGCCGTACAGCGCCACGTTGGCGCCATCCACCACCGCGCCAAAGGGGCCGTGCCTGGCCAGCCACGCTTTGAACTGTGCGGCATCAAAGGGTTGGGAGCGTTGCATTGGCTGGCAGCAGGCTCAGCAGGTCCGTCGCCAGCCTGGAGCCCGCCACGGCAACGCCTTGCTTGGGGACTCGGAACAGAGCAGCAGGCCTTGCTGCCCACCCGCCGCCACCGCCCCCTAGCCCCCCCATGCACCCACCTGCTGGAAGTCATTTGGCCGCCGCTCCTGCTTCTCAGCAATGGTGGCCACACCCTGCGCAAACGTGGCAAACTCCTCGTCCGACAGGTCGGACGCCGCCAGCTGGCCACCGCACGACGTGCACTGTCCGGTAGGGGAAATGGTGGTGGGCCGCACCTCCCAGCTGCTGCTGCCACCGCTGCCGGTGTCACCGCCTGCGCCGCCCTCGCCCTGAGCAAAGGCTGCCGCGGCGGCAGGCGAAGCAAACAGCTCCTTGACGCGGCGCAGCGTCGTGGGGGTCAGCACCGTGAGCTCGGAGCCCATGCGGCGCAGCACGCCAGAGGCGCGCTCCCAGCTGGCGCCTGCCGCTGCTGCCTGCAGCAGCCGCGCAAACTCAGCTTCTGTCAGGTCCAGCTGCTGCGCCGCGATGGCCTCATCCACTGCGCAGGGTGAACGGGGGCAAGGTGGCGGGCAAGGAGATGAGTGGAGCAGGGTGGAGTGAGAGCGGGCAGGCTGCCAGCACAGCAGGAGCCCAGTCCAAGCGCCTTCACAAAGGGGACTGTGCAGCAGACGCCCTCAGTGGCATCCACTCCGCGCATCCAGGCACCCAACAATTGCATTTGCCTCACCCTCGAAGGCTTTGTCGGCCTCGCCGCGCTCGGCATAGGCAATCAGCGCGGGCGCGTAGCTGCGCAGCTTGGGGGGAATGCCTGCCGCCACCATGCCCTGCACAGGCGGGGGTGCAGACTTTGCTCAGGGCTATGCGGCGACACTGGTTCGCTTCTTCAACAACACCCAACCACCCTACTGCCCAGCAGCACTAGCAGTCACGACTTGCAAATGCAGTGCCCCCCAGCTACGCCTGGCAAGAGCAGCGTCCCCCAGCTACGCACCTGCACCAGCTCAAAGGCGCGGTCGGCATCGCCCTGCAGCGCAGCCAGGCGCGCCATGGCTGTGTAGCACATCTCATTCATGGGCATCAGTCCCCGCGACTGCTCCATCTCTGCAAACAGCTCCGAGGCTCGCCGCGCCACCTCCCCTGGTGCAGGCTGCTCCACAGCCGGCGCTGGCGCAGCTGCCGCTACCGCGCTGCCGTTCTCGCCCGCCGCAACTGACTGCTGCTGCCGCTGCTGCTGCTGCTCACCATTGGCTGCTGCTGCTGCTCCGTCTCCTGCTGCAGCCTCTGCCGCTGCTACACTGGCCGCACCCGCCTGCTGCTGCGGCTGCGGCTGCTGCTCGTCCTCGCCGGCTGATGACAGCTGGCGCTCCCAGCTGTCACCCCCAGAGCACAGGTAGAGCAGCGTGATGTAGAGCTCGGGGGAGACGCGGATGCCCTCCTTCTTGGCCCGGTCAAACACAGCCAGTGCGGTGGCCACATCGTTCTCCTTGGCTGCCGCCTGAATCTCCATGCGCACCTGCAACAGTTGAGACATGGGCGGGGCAGCAACGGGAAGACAGTGAGCAGGGTGTGGTGGCCAGGCTCCTGTGCAGGTCTGCAATCCCCCGCCAAGCGCAAACAGCGACAGACTGCGGCTGCAGATGCGAGTGCAGCCACGCACCAGAACTTCTGGCGAGGGCGGCTTCGTGCGCTTCCCCTGCCCCTGGTGCTGCTGCTTCTGCGCCTGCTGCTGCTGGCCCTGCTGGCCGTCCACCCGCTGCTTCTTAGCAGCAGGCTCCATGCCTCCCTGCTGCTCCTGCTCCGGCTCTATGGCCGCTGCCCCTGTGGCGCCCGGTCGCGCGGTGAGCCTGGGAAGCAGGACCGACCACCGTCCCTGGGCAGCCGCCTGGCTGACCTTCCGAGATGTGCTGAATGCGGGGCGCTGGGCAAAGCCAGCAAGCAATCTGCAGGCAGCACAGGGCAGGGGAGCAAGCGACCGTTTGCTGGGCAGCAACTGGCGGCGGCAGCAGTGGCGGCGGCACCGCGGCAGCGGCAGAAGCACAGCTGCGCGCGCATCGCCTCGCCGCTCACCTGACAGGTGGCGTGATGCAGCAACGAGCAGCTACGGCGAGTGGTGCAGTGCAGGGTGCCGCCGCGAGCGAGAAGCGCATGAAATAAGGCCGCAGAAGGGGCAGCAGCATCAGCTGGCTGCTAAAGCGCGCTTCTGGAGCTCTGAAAGTGGCATGCAGTGCGCCGCATGCAGCTCTTGTGCCCCCGCCAGCCGGGGCGCGACGGGCAGCAGCTGGGCACAGCGGCGCGGCGACGGCATGAGCATCGCAGCAGTTTGGAGCCTCCCCAACACACACCAGGTTGTTAAGTGAGCTGCATCAAGCTCCACAGTCGCTCGGTGGCACCGTCTGTGAGCGGGCTTTGTGCTGCTGTTCTTCACACACGCCCGGCGGCAATCAACGGCTTTGTGGGTGTAGGTCGCAAAGTGAGCTCATTGGTGCATATGCTGCCCATGCGCACTGCTTCTCGAGAGCTGATGTCTGCTCCTCAAGACTGCAGTGTGCACAGACGGCTCATGGTGTGGCCCCTGCGCATGCCATGGCTCCAGAATGCGGTGGTGCCCAGTGACGGCGCCGCAGCGCTGGGAGCATCCGTCAAACGGCTGCGCCCCAATGTCGCGGTCAGGCTTCCTGCCTGCACAGCGACGAGCTCTTATTGGCCACGCTGGTGTGTTGGGTGCGCACCTCCTGCACCGATGGCTTGAGGTTCAGGCCAGCCACGGCTCCGGCCTGGGCCTCGGCGGGCGGCACCACAGTGGCGGGGCATGAGGGGTGGGCTGCCGCGCGCTCACGCCTCTCCTGGGCAGCCTGCAGACCGAGAAACGACCACCCATTGGTGTGCACGTTGCGGATCGAGCCCCCCGAGCGCCCAAGAGCCCCAGGCGCCGGCCTGGCCAGCCTCCAGCCCAGCTCGCCGGGCGCATCCCCATCGGCCTGCTGATTCATCAGCCACGCAAATTGAGGGCCTGGGGCGGTCGGGGGCGCGCCTGCATGCCCAGCCGCCGGCATGCGCTGCCAGGGAGGAAGGCGCAGCAGGGCGCGCACTTGGGGTGGGCTGTCGCCGCCCGGGGCCCTTTTGGCAGGAGTCCCCTGTAGTGGAGCAGCCCGCCTCTCGCCATGGGTGAGTGCAGGGTCGGGAGCATTGCGCGGCGGGGGGCCTGGGGCCCCTCCGGGGCTCCCGGCCGCCCCTGGCACGCGTGCACAGCCCCCAGCAGCGGCGCGGGGGCCGCCCGGGGCCCGGGGGCGCCCTCCAGCACTGACGTGCATGTTGCCGCCCCGCAGGTAAGACTCGCGGTATGGGAGCTGGCCGCAAGCTGCGGCTGCACCGCAAGGACGAGCGCTGGGCGGACAAGGACTACAAGAAGTCGCACCTGGGCTCCGAGTGGAAGAAGCCCTTCGCCGGCGCTTCCCACGCCAAGGGCATCGTGCTGGAGAAGATGTGAGCGGCGCTGGGGCGGCGCAGGGGCGCCCTGGAGCGGGGGGATGCGACCGCCGCCGCTGCCGCCCGCGCGGCCTGCAGGCCGGGCGGCTGCACGAGTTGCAGCTTGGCCTGCATGGGAGCGGCAGCATGCAGCATGGACCGCAACCGACAGCGTGTTGGCAGCAAGCGGACCGGCATGGAGCCCAGTTCCAGTGCCACCGCCCACGGAGGCACGTGGCACACGCATGGGGCGGGCCCGCGTGCTGTGCGGCTCCCTCTTAAAACTCCGCTTTGTTGCCTTGCCCCGTGCAGCGGCATTGAGGCCAAGCAGCCCAACTCCGCTATCCGCAAGTGCGCGCGTGTGCAGCTGATCAAGAACGGTGAGCGCGCTGGGCTTGCTGGGTTTGGGGTGCAGCATGCTGCTCGCGGCCTTGCTGCTGGTGCATGGTGCATGCCAGCCGGCAGCGGATGCCCACCATTCAGCAAGTGTTGACCATGTTTGGCGGCCTTGCTGGGCCGCATCAGCTGCCCCGTGCCGCCATACCCACGTTGCTGCGCTCTTCACATCCGCCGCTCTGCAGGCAAGAAAATTGCGGCGTTCGTGCCCAACGACGGCTGCCTGAACTTCATTGAGGAGAACGTGAGGCGGCGATGGGGGCTATTGGGGCCAGATGTGCTGTGTTGCTGCTTGCCTGTGTCCAGCCATGGTGCGGGCGGCACTCGTGCTGCATGCGGCATGCTGCTGCTGGCAATGCGGGCCATGGCCCGAAGCAGCGGCTTGGAGAGCAGAGCAGCAGCAGCAACAGCAGCAGGCAGCTTGCAGCGGGTAACTTTTACTGGCAGCTACAGCAGGCGTGCACAGTGATGTGCCGAGCAGCGTTGAGCGGCGGTGTGCGTAATGTGGCATGCAGCCGGGTCAACAGTGCTGGAGTTGTGCGGCCGCCCGGGCGGCCATTCATGTCGGTCATTGCAAAGGGAGACGGCATGAACAGCCCACGCGCAACTCTGAAACGGCGTGCAGGCAGCAGCAGATTGCAGCGGGCAGCCGTTTCAGCTGTGCCGCAGGCGTACTCATGCAGCTCCTCTTGCCACCAGCCCAGGTGGCTGCCCTTGGAGCAGCTCTCGTCTGGCCCTCGCCCAGCCTGGCAGAGCCCTCAGCTCACAGATCTGCCATCCCTGTTGCCCCTGCAGGACGAGGTGCTCATCGCCGGTTTCGGCCGCCGCGGCCACGCCGTGGGTGATATCCCCGGTGTGCGCTTCAAGGTGCGCCCACCCACTGCCGCTGCTGCGCCTGCTGCGCCTGCTGCAGTAGGCCGGCTTGCTGTCGCGAATGGGCATGGTTTTGGCAGCGCTTTCCGCGTCGGTTTTAGCCATCCCAATGTCAACCTGCCTTTGTCCTCAACAACTTCCACCCCCACCCCCCC
>VIYQ01002275.1:0-20178 GCA_009928355.1 Chlorella sp. CH2018 | reverse complement strand
GTGGGTGGGTGGATGGGTTGGGGGCAGCCGGCAGCAGTTGCGGTAATGCGGCGCCGATGCAGTCAGTCGCCTGGGCTGGGATGTGTGGGGGAGGGGAAGCAAGGCATAACGTATTCTAGAGCGGCGCAATCCAACTTGAGGCTGTCCTATGACCACAAGCGCGTACACGTCAGCCCACCCACGCACCGCAAGAGCCAGGCTGGCGGATGCAGGGGGTAGTTGTCGAAAAACCAAACCCCCTGCCCGGGCATTAACATGCGCAGATCAATCGCATTTGCTTCCGCCGGCTTCGCCTGGGCCTGCACCACATTCTGCGCCTGCTGCTGCGGCTGCGGGGCGTGCTGCAGCGGCGCTGGAGGCTGCGGCGTTTGCACCGGGTCGTCAAACAGCAGTGCGTCTAGCCAGTCCTCTCCAATGCCGCCCTGCGCCTGATGCCGCAGCAGTGACAGGTCAGCATCTGCCAGATCAGCCAGAGCTGCATCCAGATCCACGTCGTCAGCTGCCGCTGCCGCTGCCGCTGCCGCCGGCGCTGCACCCTGGGCGAGGCCGCTGCTGCTGCTGACTGCCGCCGCAGCCTCCGCTGCCGCACTCCGCCGCACTCCGCCGCTGCTGCCGCCGAATGACGACAGCGCTGCCTCAAAGATGGTCGTGACAAAGCCGCTGCGGGGCGGGGCGCCTGCAGCCTGGGTGTCCTCCTCCAGCATCGCTTGCACTGCCTGGGGGTCGCTGCCGTTGGTCAGCGCCGTCAGGGCGGCGCCCAGCGCGCCCAGCGCCCCAACACACTCCTGGTTCGGGTATGCTCCGCCGCTGGTAGGGTAGAGCGTCAGCTCTCCCTCCACCTGCTCAGCCAGGGCTGCAAAGTCGAGCAGCTGCGCTGCTTCCTGCTGGTAGGCCGACATCTTATGCAGCGCCTCCTGCTCATGCAGCAGCTCGGCTGTGCGGTCCCGCTCGCGATCAAGCTCAGCAGCAGTCGCCGTCAGTGCCCACTCCATTTCCGCCTGCTGCGCCTGCGGAGGCCAAGGTGGAACGGCGGGGCAGGAGTGGCGCTCACGTAACACCGCCCCTGCAAGCGTGCAGCAGACCTCCAGGGCACAAGGTGCCAAGCTTGCTAGGCCGCCCACCCCCACGCTCCCTCCCACCTTCTTGCGGGCGCGGTGGCGGGCGTTGGCCTCGCGCTTCTGCTGCCGCGCCAGCTCGGGGCACTTTGCTGCCGGGCTGGACATGGTTGCGACCAAACCACCCTGCAACCATTGGGGGACGTTGGGGAGGCGTGATTGGTGGCCCTGGCGGGAGCGGCGCACAAGCGCCTTTTGGCGGCGGCCAGGGGGCCTCACTCCCCCGTCCTCACCGCCAGCGGTCCTTGGCCGCCTTCACAACTTGCAGAGCCTACTGGGCGGGCGCTGGAGCCTCTGCACGTGGCCCACGCCCGGGCCGCGGCCGGCCCAGACCTGTGCTTTATGTTCTGCGCAGGCTCCACCCGCTGCGGCTGTAAACGTGCTGTGCGCAAGCGTGGGCGAGCCCAGGACCCGCGGGCTGGCCGTTCCCAGCGGCGCTGGCCCTGGTGGACGGGCCGAGCGAGGGGCAGCCGGCAGATGCTCGCCAAAACGCTTGCACGCGCCCCTCAGGAGCGCCTGCCGCCTGGATGGGGCGTTTGTTGGGGCCGTGCTGTGCTGCGCCACTGATGGGGCACACATCGGCGGGACTACCTCCCACCAGCGCCTGCTCAGGCTGTGCTGCGCAGACGGCTAGTTAGCTCCGCTTTGCACACCAAGGGGCATCGTGCAGGTGAGCTCCACGCGGTCTGGCTGCTCTTTCCGCTGCCCAGAGCACCAAGATGCTCATTCTGCCTGATCGGACAGGAGGTCGTGCGCGGCCCTGCAGCAGATTCGCCGTTGATTATAGCACAGCCAGGCAACTAACCAAGCGTTGAACACTTGGGTTGGGAGGCTAGACTGTGCATGGTGCACAGGGCGTCTGGTCGCACCGCAGTCGGTGCAGCGACTGCCGGGCATGACTGCGGTGGACTGCGTGGCATCTGGCACCTGCTGCGCATTGTCGATGGCTTCGCAGCTGCTCCCAAGCTGGTATGAGACTATCTCAGCCATCTCAGCCACCAAAGTGCGTCTGCTCTGCAGTGCAAGGGTAATGTAGCGGTGCGCCGCCGGCCGGCTGGCGCCGCCGCTCGCCGCCACGTCATGGGCTGCCAGCAGGTGGGCTCGCCTGGGGGCCTGTTACTGCGCGCGATCACTTCATACTGCAGCGCCGACCACACATAAGGCCCAACACAGCCGCCAGAGGCCAGAGTCAAAGCCTTGTGCCCGGCACGGGGCGCTCGCAGGCGAGGCTGGGGGCGGGAACCCCTTTATTTTGATCCGGGATGGTCGTTGCATTGATAAAAATCCCTGCCTCGCTCGCCGGAGGTCGCCGAACTCGCGGCCTTGCCGCGTGCCCCAGGGCGGCAGAGAGGCCTGGAGCCGCCGCACCACGGCACCGAGGCATCAAGCGCCACCACCTGATCGCGTAGCCGCCTCCTTCCTGTCTCCACCGCCGCCGCTCGCCTCCCGCCGCCCACCGTCTGCTCATGCCGCAACTCCGCCGGGCTGCTGCCGCTGCTGCAGGACTGTGGGGTGACGGTGGAGCTAACCCCGCACAGCCTCTGGTTGCAGCGACAGCGGCATGGCGGCCCAGGTGGCCGCGGCAGCCGCCCCGGGCGCCGCGCCACGCCTGCCGTTGAGCAGCGAGGACGAGGCGGCGGCGGACGGCGGGCCGCTGGGGCTGCTGGACCTGACCACGCGAGAGGTGTCCCTGGCGGGTCTGGAGAAGGAAATTGAAGCGTGCGGAGAATCGGAGGTGCTGCGCGCCATTCTGGACCAGGGTACGCGCACCGGCTGCTGGGGGAGCGGCGGTTGCTGGGAGGCTGTGGCATGGGGATGCGCGCCTGCTGCGGCGGCGGCATGCATTGCTGCGGTTCGTGTGCGGCGGTGATTCAGGAGTGCTGCTGCAGGGCTGCTTTCTGTCTGCACAGGGGGCTCGCGAGTGCTGGGACCTGCGATGCTTCTGTGGGTGCAGGCTGCCGCAGGCACATGCAGCAGGGTGTGCAAGGCCAAGCCTTCGTTGAGTTGTATGTTGCGTCAGTCATTTAAGGGTCTGTCTGTCGAACAATATCTGCAGGGGTGGACCCGCGCGAGTACAGCCGGCAATACGAGGCAAAACTGCGGCAGGCGGAGGTGGCCAGCATACAGGTGGGTGGCATTGAGCGGGCATGAGGGGTGGGCTGGGGGAACTGGCGAGCGGCAAACTGAGTGCTGACTGTGCTGGATCTCTCCTGCCACTGCAGGACTACATTGCGGAGAGCGATAGCCTTGCGGTGCTGCACTCCCAGGCAAGCAAGGAAGGGTTCAAACGGCAGTGCACCGATGGCACGGCCACCGCTGCAGTCCCTCGCCTTTCCGCTGACCGCTATTGCGCTGCCAACGCACCCAGCTGTGTCACAATTAATGTGGACGCCTCAGTGAGGCCAGCCGACCTTCCCCAGGATGGGGGCGTTGCGCTGTTGGGCTCCAACGTGCCCCGTTCACTCTGTGCCGCAGATCAAGGAGTGCGATGGCATCCTGGTTCAGATGGAGGACATGCTGGGGCGCTTCCAGGTGGGTGCAGGGGCACAGGGCGGCTGCACCGGCTGCTGCTGCACCTGCTGCTATTGCTGACTGCAGCTACTCAGGCTGCTGCTGCTGCTGCCGGCGCCGCCGCTGCTCCTGCTGCTGCCGCTGCTCCTGCTGCTGCCGCTGACACTGCTGCCGCTGCTCCTGCTGCTGCTGCTGACACTGCTGCCGCTGCTCCTGCTGCTGCTGCGGCGGCGGCCCGCGCCGCCACCGCTGCTCAGCAGTGCAGCACGTGGTGGTCCGGAATTGCGGCTCCCAACCTGCGTGTTAGTGCCCCCCAATCTGTGTGTGCAGTCCGACCTGGGAAACATCTCCAGCGAGATCCGCAGCCTGCAGGAGCAGAGCACTAGCATGAGCGTGCGCCTCAAGAACCGTCGCACCGTGCAGGTGGGGCGCGCAGCCTGTTGTGTGCAGCAGTTTAGCAGCTGAGTCTGAGGCAGCGGCTACAGTGTGGTGGGGGCAACAGCAAGCACGGTTGACTTGGAAAGACAGCCAGCAATGGCGAGCTTGGAAAGCACGATCCCATCACAGGCTGCGCAGTCAATGACGCCCTGCAATCCCTGCATCTCAACTCGATGTGTTCAACTGGATGCATTGCTCTTCACCATCTGCAGGAGCGGCTGGAGGCGTTCATTGAGCACGTCAGCATCCCGCCGCCGCTCATATTTGGCATCGTGCAGGTGTGTGCGGCTGCTGCTCTGTGCAGGCTTCCATGTAAACAGGTTGTCAGCGCCAATTTGATGGCCTCTGGGCACGGCCCCTTGACCTCGCGCTTTTCGTGTGTTGCAGGGCGAGATGGGCGAGGCTTTCTTGTGCCACCCTGTGGGCCTTACTTGATCTTGCACGTTTTGTGTGTTGCAGGGCGAGATGGGCGAGGCCTTCCTGGGCCACCTGGAGGACCTGGCCAAGAAGCTGGACTATGTGGCGAGCGACGACACAGCCCGCTTCTCAGCCGCCTTCAGGTGAGGGTGCGGTCTGGCTGGCGGTTGGGGACCTGCTGTTGGCCGGTAGCTGTGTGTGACCATTGGGCAGCATACAGAGCACATGTGTTCTGCGATGCTGTGACGTGGCTCCGAGTAAGAGGCGCCCCGTGCCAGCCTGTAATGCCAAGCCGCGTGTTGCCCATGCTCTCTGCCTGAGCTGCCTGAGCTGCCTGAGCGCAGGGGCTGCCTGAGCTGTAGCGGAACTGTGCAATTTGTTACCAACACTACTGCGTGTATTCCATGCTCTCTGTCTCTGCAGGGATGTGGCGCCCGAGCTTGAGCGGCTCAAGGTCAAGGCGGTGCAGCGGTGCAGGTAGGCGGCTGGGGTGGGTAAGCGGCTGGAGCCGTGCCTGCAATATTGACGCGCTGCAAACCAACGTAGCTTGCATCACAGCAACATTTTCTTGCATTAATGTTTGCTGCAGGGACCATCTGATGGAGCGCATCTACGACATGCGCAAGCCCAAGACTAACCTGCAGGCAGGTTTCTGGTGTGGTTCACAGCGCGGGCTGCCAGTGGGCCATTTTGGGGGAAGGGGCTGCGGCTGCACAGCTGGCGAGGCGGGACTGGGCGGCTGCCCATGGGTTGCAGCTCATACACAGCGTGCTGCAGCGGAGCGGATGCCTGAACCTGCCGTAGCGCACGAATGCTCACCCGCAGACCAAGCAGAGCGTGCTGTATCGGGGTGTCTGATCTTGCCATAGCGCCCTTGCATACCTGCAGATCAAGCAGAGCGTGCTGCTGCGGTACCGCTACATGGCTGCCTTCTTGAAGCAGCACGCCCCCAACATCTATGCAGAGGTGCGGCCAGTTTGCAGTTGCATGGCTAGTGGATTTGCATGGTTGCCGACATGCAAGCGTGGGAAGCGCAGCTGGATTGGCTGCACATGGTATGCTGCTAGTCCTGCCCTGATTGCCGGTCGGGTGTGCACATGCTGCGGCCTCCTGAAGGTTTCGCAAGCTGCTCAATCCTGAACGTTTTGCATGCTGCTCACTGCTGCAGGTGCGAGGCGCGTACGTGGACAAGGTAGGCGCTAAGATGCTGGACCTCTTCCGCACCTACTGGGCCGCCATGGAGCGCCTGGAGGTGAGTTCGGTTGCTCATCATGCCACCAGGTCCAGAAATTCACACTCCCCTGCAGGCCGCTGTGACGCCGGCTATGTGTGCGAGATGCTGCCTTGCCTTGAGCTTTGAGTGGCTGCGCCACAGCAGGCTGCCCGGCCTCCACACACAACATGGGTGGGTTGCGCGGCAGGCAAGGCATGTGCCATCGAGCCTTGCTGAAGATGGTATAACAGTATGCAACTACACCCCCCAACACTTGCACGTTTGCAGGAAGTTGTGGTTACTTCCTCCGACTCCTTGGGTGCCCCTGAGGCTGCGGCCGGCGGCATGGGCCTGGGGGCCTTCTTTGCGCGGCAGCCTTCGGCTGGTGGCAGCAGCGGCAGGGCGGAGGTATACGCTCTCAAGGTGGGCTGGGCTCAAAAAGAGGGCACACTACTGACAGGCAGCGCGTGGCTGCATCCTTGCGCTATTGATCCCACTGCAGTGCTGCATTGTGGTGCTGCCCTCTGCAGCCTGCTCATCAGCACAGCACAGACCCCAGCGGGAGCGCGTGCGCAGCTGGTGCAGTTCTGCACCTTGTGTGCTGCAACCCACTGTTGTATGCCTGTCTGTCCTGCAGGACCGGGCGGGGGTGCTGGCGCAGCTGGAGGCGCCGCCCCTTGTGTTGCACGTGGCAGAGAGCGAGCACAAGAAGTTCACCTTTGAGGTGCGCCTCTGAAGGGTTCGTCTGTTTTACATTTTGTCCCCTTCTTGCCGTGTTCAAAACATGTCCCGACCGGATTGTGCAACGCCACTGGTTCTTTCCCCCATCCCCTCCTGGCCGTTTGCTCCCGCTCAGCCGCCAGCCTCCCTTGCGCTGCCCGGACAGGTTCTGTTCCGCTCGCTGCACCGCCTGCTGATGGACACAGCGGCACATGAGTACCTGTTCTGCCAGGTATGCGCCTGAACGCCGCTGAGCATGGCGGCAGAAGCCGCCATTCATTGGTCTGCCAGCTGACTGCAGCTGCTGGCTGGCTGCAGTGTGCACTGCTGAGGCTGCGGCGCCATCAGGACGCAGCTGTTAGGAGCAGCGCTGCTGCTGCTGCTGCATCCAGCAAGCCATTGCTGGCTGTTTGTACCCATGCAGGAGATGTGGGGGGAGGAGGGTGCGTACCGAGACCTCTTTGCGCCCATCCTCGCCTTCATCGAGGCATCCCTCTCGGCGTCGCTGCAGGCAGGTTGACGTTGAAAGCCTCAACAATGAGAGCTCTTGCTCCGGCTCAGCACTGCTGTGATGTGTGTGGTGCTGGCATGTGGTCTTTAGGGTGGCCGCGCATCAGCATGCTCCCCGGCTACTGCCTGCAGGAGCAGTACGGCCCGGTGGCAGTCGTGCTCGCAATGATTCTGCTGATTACCTTCTTGCTTGCCAGCTGGCTCTTCTGCAATGTCTGCCCACCTGCCCTCTCCTCTCTCAATCTGCCTTCAGGAGCAGTATGACCCGGTGGCAGTCATGCTGATGATCCGCATCAACCGGGAAAACACGCTGGCCATGGCGCGCAAGTGAGGCTGGCCATGTGTTGTGCAGGTTTTAGCCAGCCTGCCCTGCTCTGGTTGTTGCAAAGGGCAGCCGGGTTGCTGCCGCTGCTTGGCCAGCATCTACCCGCCTCTGAGCATCGCGGAGCAACCTCTCTGTAAGCATTCTCCCGCTTGACAACACCCTCTGCCCGTACTGGCCCGCAGGCGCAACCCGGCACTGGATGGCCACTTCGACCGCATGAACCTGCTGCTGTGGCCGCGCCTCAAGGCAAGCGCAGAGGGAGGTGTCTGGTGTGGCTCAAGGCACTGCTTTCATGCAACTTGGGGTGTAGTGGAGCCCGGCCCACAGCTTGCTGGATCAGCTGATTGGTCTGTGTGCCCAGCTGCATGCAGCGCTGTGTTGCTCGTGCTTCTGCTGGCCAGCTGCTGACCCTATCCAACCGGCATCAAGGCCTTCCCCAGTCCCACAAAAAGTTCCACACCTCCGAACCCTTTCGTCCCTCGCCTCGCAGGCGCTGTTTGACCTGCAGCTGGCCAGCATCAAGGCGCTGCACCCCACGCAGGCCACGGTGGACCCGCAGCCGCGCCTGCACATCCTCACGGGTGGGTTGACCAGGTTATCCCCAAAGTTGTGATCATGTTGGCTGGCGCTGCGGCTCCAATCTTTGGAGGCCCGAACCAGCTCCGCACTTCTCTGTGCTGTGCTGCTCTGTACCCCACTTCTTCGTGCTGTGCTGCTCTGTACCCCACTTCTTCGTGCTGTGCTGCTCTGATCACATGGCTCCGTGCTGTGCGGCTCTGATCACATGGCTCCGTGCTGTGCTGCTCTGCGCTCCTTCCCGGGTTTGCAGAGCGGTACGCGCACCTCACCGCCTCCATGCTGCTGCTGCACGCCGACTTCCTAGACGGCCCGCTGGACACCAACATAGAGCGGCTGCGATACGCGGGTGGGTGCTGCACATCATCGGGGAGGGCAAGTCAAACGTGCAGAGCGTTGGTGGCAGCGGCACTGGTAGTGTTGTGGTGCGGGACCTCCCGGCATCGGCCTGAGCTACTCAAGGTGTGCGTGAGATGACACACTTCCTTTCTGCCCGCGCAGTCATGAACCTGCTGCTACACATCAGCCGGCAGTACCCGCAGAAGGGGCGCGGCACTGTGTTCCTGGTCACCAATTTTGCCTTTGTGGTGGCGGTTCTCAAGGCAAGCTGTGGGCTGCGCTGTGCCGCGCTGTCTCCTTCCAAGCCGTGCGTCGCGCTCTGCACAGAATGCCAGCTTGCAAGCTCCCCTCAGCTGCTTACCGTTACTGCAACATGGCTTGATGGCTCAGGCCTAAACATCCCCGCTCGCGTGCCTGCCGACCTTACGCAGGAGGCGCATGCGCGCGGGCTGCCCGCCACGCCCGGCACGCTAAGTACAGGGGCGGAGACCACAAGCGGCTTGGGCACTGCAGGTGGGCTTTGGGGCGCCCTTGGCAGCTGCGCGCGACCCCCCTCGGGCGGGCACCCGGCTGAGCCTTTGCTTTTCAGCCTTGCCAGTGCAGCCTTGCAGGCGTGCTGACCCGTTTCGCTCCACCCCTACAAGCTCTGCCCTGACTGCACCTCTGTGTGTCCTTGATGTCATTGCACAGGCATCGCGCTGCTGAAGGAGTTTGAGGACTCGCTGGCGCGATGCACGGGGCTATACTGCGAAGACCAGCTGGGGCGGGTGGCACCCACCCTGGTGAGCCAATGATTGGCTGCTGCAGGCATTGGCTGCATTGGTTGCAATAGCGTTCCCAGCCTCCTCGCAGCGCCACTCTGCAGTAACCGTCTCAGGAACCGACGCGCTGCCTCCACCTCCATTCCTGGCTCTGCTCGCAGGTGGCGTTTGTCAAGCGTGGCGAGGCAGCAGCTGCGGGGGTGCCAGATGGCGCAGAGGTGCCTGGCTTCAGCCCCGCGGAGGCGTCCCCTGTGGCAGCTGACTTCTCGGCCCGCTGGCAGCACATGGTGGAGACCATCAACAGGTGTGGGTTGCCGGTTTGGCGCAGCTGCCTGCCGGGTGCTTGCAGCTGCCTGCCTGCGGTCGCAGCTGGGCGTGCTGCGCTTGCATGGACGCGCAAGCGGGAAGTGCTCCTGTTGCGGAAACGGAAACAAATATCAACTGATTGATGGCTCGTCGGCCTACAGGCAGATCCATCACTCAGCGTACCAGGGTACGAACCCAACCGTCCTTGTGCTTTCCTTACCTGCAGGGAGGTGGGCAAGGACTTTGGCAACTCGCCGGCGGGACGAACAGTGCTGCAGGCAAGCCCCGCAAGAGACGGCCTGGATTTGTTGCACACACCGGAGGGGACAGCAGGCGCTGGCATGCATTCAACCAGACGTGCCCGTGCTTATCTGGCTGCGGCGGCGGCGGCGGCTGCGTTTGTTGCGCCCGCTGCGCCTGCTGTGCTGCGGTCGATCAAGGTTCAGCGTGCACGAACATCCACCTCCCAGCAGGCCGCGTTCACGCAGCTGCTGCTGTACTACAATCGGTTCCTGGAGCTGTGCAAGCGCCAGGTGCGGCCTGGGTCTTGCTGCTGCAGCGGCTGTGTCGTATCCCAACCGCACTGCTACGCGGCTGTGCAACTGCCTAGCTCCCCTTGTGAGCCGCCTCAACAGTACCCCCTATTCTGTGGCACCCGTTCGTGCCCTGCAGGGCGCGGCGGGGCTGGCGGTGTCGCAGCAGAGCGTGACGCTGCCCAGCATCATGTACTTCCTGCGCCAGTACTCGCGATAGGCTCTTGCGTCGCTCTTGTGCGGCGCAGGGCGCCTGCAAGCTGCCCAGCTGGGAGCATGCAAGTCTAGGGCTCTAGTGGCGGCTGCAGGCGGGGTGCACCCCACGGCCATGCGTCAGTCAGGAGGCAGCATGCGGCAGTGGACGGCCCTGGCGGACTGTTCCCTGCCTGCTCCCACGCATGCACCGTGTGTCTGTTAGATGTTTCATGGTTTTGACGCAACTGGTGACTGGCTGGAAGCTATTGCGCTCGAGACAGCGCACTGGCGGGGCCATGCTCTTGCCATGCTTCGCTTTGCAAGCAGGCACAGGTTGCACGGACTTTTGCTGGCTGCAGCTGAACTGAAGATGCGCCTTCGGTATGCCTGGAAAGTGAAAGCAGGCGTCTGCTCTGGCCATGCAAGCCCTGCGGCGGGAGAAAGCGGCACCGCCGCCCGGCGGGCTCAGCAGGGCACCTTGCCCGTGCCGCGGAACGGCCGCCGGCCACATCCCTCTGCCTTCCGGCACGCGATCGGCGTGGCAAAAGCGGCCCCGCTGCGTTGTTGTGCGCGGGGAGCGGACAGAACCGCGCCGGGGCACAGGTGCTCGTGGCGTGCGAGGCCCTTGGTGCCCTTCGTGAGTTTGCCGAAGTGCACAGCAGCCCAGTGCCCGCCGGGCGGCCTGCCGACAGCCCTCGCAGCCCTGCTCGAAGCCGCGGGGCGCTTGCACGGCCCGCGGAGTGCTCTCTGACGCATGGCGCAACTGCATGAACGTAGTGACCGCCGCCGGCGGCCCCGCCCCGCCCCTCGAGTGTGCCCCCGCCGCCTGTGGCTCCTGTGCGCCGCCGACATCCGCACGACAGTGGGCGGCCCCTGCCAACCTGCTCCCGCTGACATGCTGCTTTGCCGCTGCCCACACTGCAGCCCAAGCCACGGCATGGCGGGAGACTTGGTGGGTGCTGGGCGCGCCGGCGGCTGCGCAACCGCACGGCGCGATGGGCTCGCAGAGCAGGTGGCCGAGCTTGCCAAGCAGCGCAAGCGGGACGCCAATGCGCGGCACCGCGCCCGCAAGAAGGTGGGCGGGTGGTATTAGTGGCTGGGATGCTGCAAGTGAGACAGAAATCTGGGGTGGCAGCCATGTCAGTGAGGCAGAGAGTGGAGCAGGACCATGTGTGGCTGCACATGCGCCCAACTGCCGTGCTCTGCCCTGCTCGTTCGTTCTCACAACCGCAGGCGATGCAGGGCCTGGAAGAGGCCATGGCCCGGGTGCAGCTGGATGCTGAGAAGCTGCGGGGCGCCGACCTGGCAGCTGCCCATGCCGCCATGAGCGGCCTCAAAGAGTATCAAGAGGAGATGCTGCGGGTGCTGCAGTTTGCCTCGCTGACCGAAAACATGGACGGCGAGGTGGCGCTGCTGGAGGGTCAGGAGTTTGATGCCCTGGACAGCGGGCGCATGGCGGCGCTGCTGGCGGCGGAGCGGCAGCGGGCGGCGGTGCAGCGTGCACAGCGCCAGGCCAGCAGCGGCAGCGAGGGCGGGGAAGCAGGTGACGGGCCCAGCGGTGCGCAGTCGTCGCGGGCAGAGGCGGCGGAGGGTGGGCAGCAGACGAGGCGGCAGCAGGTGGCTGCGGCGGCTGACCCCGCTTCTGCAGCAGCCTCAGCATGCAGCGGGGGCGGCGTGGCCCTGGGCAATGGCTGCAGCGCCGCGGCCGGCAGCAAGACCGCGTCAGCCGCGGCCGCCAGCACAGCAGCGGCAGGAGAGGCACAGCCATCCGCCAGCTGCAGGTCGCAGGCAGGCGCTGCCTCCGGGTCTCACAGCGCCGCTGGCACCGACGGCGGCGCTACCGAGCAGCAGGTGTTTGTGTCGCAGTGGCTCGCTCAGATGGACAACTTGGGGCGCAACTGGCAGGCGGCTCAGGTGCCGGAAGTGCGCAGCACCTTTGTGCGGTGAGGCCTTGTTGCCAGGGCACCGCTGCGCAGCTGCACAGCGCTTGCAAGGGGACCCATGCACCTGCACCCACGGCGGGGGTAGCCTCAGTCCAGCCTGCCCTGCACTGCTTGCGTCCCTGCCTGCCTGCCGTGGCCTAACCCCTCACTGCCGAGCCTCAAGCCTCCCTGCCCGCACACCCCGCCCTCACAGTGTGGCGGCCGCCGCCTTTGGCTTTCTGTCCACCCAAGTGATCAGCCAGCGCAACCGGGAGTTCACAGTGCAGCTGCAGCATATGGTGCAGGCAAGTGGTCTGGCGCGCGTCTGTGGCCCCGCCGTGCATATGTGTGCGCTGTGTTGGGATGCTGGTGCGGCGCATGCAGCGTAGATGCAGCTGCCGCACATGGCGCAAGCGAGCTGGGGTGGTGCCAACAAGCTGTGAACTGAGGCCCTTGTGCTGTCTGCCCCACTGCGCTCTGCTCCGCTGCTGCACCTCACTTCGCCCACCCTATCCCTGTGCACCTCCCTCCTTGCGCAGCGCTGGGAGGCGTGCCCCGGCTCGCGGCATGAGATTGAGAACCTGATTGCCGGCCGCATCAGCACACGGGTGAGCAGTGAGCAGCCGGGGCATGGCTGCTGTGACAGCTGGCCCTGCATGTGCTGGGATCAGCGCACGCGTGCAGTGTCCGCAGCACTGGCAGGCAGGCCCTAGCGCCCCTCCTGCCCGCCTGCACTCCGTGCCGACCTGCAGCACAGTTCTAACCCGCCTGCCTGCCTGCCTGCTTGCTGTTCTGTTCGGTTGCAGCAAGCCCTGATCCGACACCTTGCGGAGCACAAGGTGTCCACGCTCATGGAGTTGTGGGCGGCCAACTGCTGCCCGCCGGCCGCCCCCGGCACACCCAGCCTGGATGGGCGGCCTGCCATCCACCACGTGCTGCTGCCCATTGCGGTGGGTGTTTCGAGGATGCATGTGAAGGTTGGGTGGTGTTGAGAAGCCCGGCTGGCCGTGTGCGGCCATGCACATCCAGCCGCTGCCCAGTGCGGTGCGGAGGAGGGCGTTGCGCACTGTCAAGCTTGCTTGTTCGATGCGTTGGCGCTGCGCACACGTGCTGCAGAGTCACTCCCAGCGGTTGGTCTCCTCCAATCATGCCGCTCACGCAGGCTCCCCACCCATTGTCGCCCTGCCGCCACCGCTTTCACGCTGCCGCCAACCCCACTCTCACCCTGCCTTCCCACTACTATCGCCCTGCCGCAGCAATACCTGCAAGCCAACCTGGGGCCCGAGCAGCTGAAGGAGCTGGAGGCTTCCTGGGCGCGGTACCAGGCCAGCACAGAGGCGTCCCGCCTGCAGCGCACCACTGCAGCGGTGCAGCTGCAGTACGCCGCTGCCCTGCAGTCCATCAGCTGGCAGAAGCAGAGCACACAGCCCAGCGGCGGCTGCACGGGGGAGCGGGCTCAGGTGCGGGGGTGGGGAGCAGCGAGCTTGTGCCCATGCCTCATGCCCAGGCAAAATGCGCAGCCCTGCTCTGGCGCACGGCGCTGCAGTGTGGCTTGCACGCCCTGAAGACCACTGCACCCCCTGCAACCAGCGCAGCCCAGCAGCGCATGCTGCACCGCCTGCGGCTGCTCTCGCATGTTGGGTAATTCCTGTCTGCAAAACCACCCCCCTGTGGCCTGCAGGCCTACGCAGCCATGGCGGAGAGCACCGGCTGCCTCAGCACGCTGGCCCATTCGGAGATGGGGGCGCTGGTAGAGCTGCAGGTTAGCAACCAATAGGTGCTGGCTGTGGGTGCTGCTGCGCCCAACAACGAGTGGTGGCTGCCGAATCTGCCGGCACGCACAGATGGAGCCCCCCCTGCCCCAATGCATGCGTGCCAGGGAAGTCTAACGCCTCGCAGCGCCCTCTGATTTTCTAACACCAAGGAAGGACCTCCCTGCCATCGCAGGAGGCGCTGGTCCGGGTGCTAACGCCGGTCCAGATGGCGCGCGTCTTCCTCACTTCCTTCCCCTACAACCCAGGCAAGCCGCTGGCTGCCTCAGCAGGGGTGCCCCGCGTGGTTTTGTGGCTCTCTTGCTGGGTGGCCGGTGCCTGCGCCAAGTGGCACTCTGGTCCTTGCCTTGCCACCCGGGCAGGCTGCCTACAAGGGAGGCCGGCTGGCCCATTGCTTGGTGTTTTCCCCCTGCCTAGGCATGCGTGCTGTCCTGCCTGATTCCTGCCTCACCGGTCTGCTGCCTTCCCGGCCCTCCCCCCACCCGCTGTGCAGACATGACACAAATCTGCGCATGGCTGTTTGCGCAGCCCGCGGCCCCCGCCATCCTGCCGGGTGCTGCCGCATCTGCGCCACAGGCATCTTCAGAGGCCAGCCGGCCCGGCGCGGCGCACCACGCACCGCTGGCACCTGGCGTGCCTCAGGTGCAGGCGGTGCCACCACCGCCGCCGCCTGCTGTGCCTGATGCGACCGCCGTGGCTGGCATGGACGCCTTCGGCCTGCTGCAGCCGGAGGGCGGGGCAGATGTGTTTATGGACCTTTTGAGCGACCGGGAACTGGACTTTTTGATTGCTGACCTGGCAGGGGACGATGCAGGGCACCTGCTGGCGGCCTCCAGCCCCCACCTGCACTGAATGGCGGGTTGCG
The DNA here is from genome assembly GCA_009928355.1 of Chlorella sp. CH2018. Taxonomy (NCBI): domain Eukaryota; kingdom Viridiplantae; phylum Chlorophyta; class Trebouxiophyceae; order Chlorellales; family Chlorellaceae; genus Chlorella; species Chlorella sp. CH2018. The sequence goes on along the minus strand of VIYQ01002275.1, from coordinate 5,660 downwards.
GGTTGCGGGTGGCCAGCGGTCACAGTGCTGCCTGGCCCCCCCCTGCCGGCCTTGGTGTCCTGTCCATTGGGTGAGCAGGCGGCCCGTTGCTGGTAGTCATTTCCTACCCTGAACACCTCGCGATGCGCACCCATCGATGTGTGATTTTCTGTGTGTTCGCCCCTGGGCAGCCCTGGTCTCTGCCGCAACCGCAGGCTGCTGCTTCATAACCCCTCCACATAACGCGCCGCCCTCCTGCCGGCCATTACCCCGTCTGCCATTCATCTGCCCCAACACCACCCTTTTCAGCAACGCCTTTTCAGCATCGCCTGTTGACTCCTTTCCCTGTACCTCCGTCCAACTTACCTACAAGCCGCACCCTCTTGCTGGCCGCCCTTCCTAGAATCTGCACGAATCCTACCCAGCCTCCTCAATTACGCGCCTGCCTCCCTGCAGCACCCGCCGTAGCTCCACACCCTGTTTTCCCACTCCTTCAATCAACTGCGCTCATGAGCAATCTACCTCGTGGCAAGACTCACCGTTCACTCCTGCGTGGCCATGTCTCTTATTCTTCTGCACCCTTGTGCGGCTGGAGGTGTGCCTGTTGCCGGCCCTCGCCGTTGCACCCCACCCCATGCCTTCGAGTCCCATCCACAATAAGCCGCCTTTACCCGACCGGGGAACACTAACTACGCTGTAACGCACTGCGGGGTCACCACAGCCTGAGCTCAGCATGACGCATACAAAGAGCCATGTATGTGCAGGCGAATGCCGTTGTGACGCGGCGCGGGCCACACATGGTCACTCGGGTAGCACACGCGCCTGATCTGCGGCGCCGCCCCACCATCCCTGCTGTCCGCTACACGTGATGCGGTAGCCGAACTTCAGCGAGCACGCCGCGCCCCCAACCAGCCCCTTTATACGGGTAGCTGCCCGGGCAGCGAGGCGCGCGTACCGCGTCGTGAGCACCGATTTGTAGCTCTGTTCCAAGCGCCCGAGCAGCGACCGGGCACCCAGCTGCGCCCCAGGCGCCACTCCCTCTCGCCGGCTCAGCTGCCGCCCCTGGAGCTGAGGTACGTCCGGGCAGCTCTCTCATGCGCCAGCAGCCCTGCGGCGGGTCGGCCGACCGCTCAGACAGGGCCAGCCAGCCCGCCCGCCGCTTGCCGCCTTGCGGCAGTCCTGGCTCTCCTGACGCAAGAACAGCAGCCACAGTCCTTTCAACCCGCTGAACCCACTGCTGTGAGCTGTGGCCAACCAGCAACATGATCCCGCAACCATGCGCAGGGCGGGTGCATGACGGACGCTGGCGGCGCCGCTGCCGCTAGCAGCGGCCACGACCCATCCCATCTGGAGCCCCAAGCAGAAGAGCTCCTGCGCTTTGCCAAGCAGCGCAAGAAGGATGCCAACGCGCGGCACCGCGCCCGCAAGAAGGTGGGCGGGTGGGTGGTGGGTGCACAGGCAGGAGTGCGTGCCGCATCCGTCTGTGCCCAACAGGAGGCCCTGCTGCGGGCACGTTGCCTGTCTGTGTCCTCAGTGCTTGCTTGTGCTGCGCTCCCCGCTCAACCTGTGCAGGCGGTGCAGGCGGACCCCGACAGCTGGCAGACTGCCATTCAGCGGCAGCTGGAAGCTGAGCGGCGGCGCCTGGCCGAGCTGCACTGCGAGGAGGCAGCTCTGAATAGCATGGCGGCCTACCAGCAGGAAGCGATGCAAGTGCTGGAGTTTGCCAACTTCTCGGACCGCATGGGCGGCGAGGTGACATTCCTGGGTGCTGCCGCGGCGGCGGCCAGCACTGCCGCGGCGCCGGGCGACCCCGCGGCAGCGGCTGACACGGCAGCTGCAGCCGAGAAGGGTGGTGGTGAGAAGGACTGGGTTGCGCTGTTTGCAGCCAACCTGGTGCCGATGGAGCAGGTGGAGGATAGCGCAGATCCACTGCGCAAACAAGACGCAGCGCAGCACGTGCAGCAGACGGCACAGCAGACGGCAGCGGCGGCAGGGGGCGGAGAGACCACAGCTGATGCGTACTTCTCCTCTCGAAGCGGCAGCGGCGGCAGCAGCGGCGGCGAGGGCAGCGGCGGCAGCGCAAGCGGCGCCACAACTGCGGACGCAGCAAGGGCGGCGGCCACGCCGGCCAGCCCGGCCGTTCACAGCTCGGCTGCTGCCCCACGCGGCTGGCCAGCGCGCGGGGCGCAGCAGGGCGGTGCAGCCACCGCGCGAGCTCGCGCCTTTGCAGCTGCCACTGCGACTGACAGCGCCAGCGCGGGCGGCGCAGCGCGCGACAGCGCGCGGGCGCAGCAGCCTGCCATGGGTGCGGACGAGTTTCTGTGCCAGATGAATCTGGGGCCTGCCGACCGGGGGCTGATGGATCTTTTGATGCAGGAACAGCGCGTGGTCAAGCACTGGTGGGTGACCCGGTCGCTGGGGGCAGTGTGGATGCCACTTGGGCTTTACGGGCGGTGTTGTGGGTCTCTGGAGCAGCGTGTGGTCAAGCACTGGCGGAGCAGGTTTGAAAGATGCAATGGGAGCCGCAGCCCATGTCGTCCATGCCTGATGGCTGCAAGGAACTTGAACCGTACAGGCAAAGCAGCCGTTGCAAGCAATCTCGCCCAGGCAGCTCGCTCCTGCCAATCATTCCCCTGTGCAGGTACTTTGCTGGCTCGGCAGTTGTGCGCGCCTCCATCGTGCGGTGAGGCCAACTGTTTGCGTGGCTTGCGCTGTTCATCCTGACATGAGGAGGCGGGGGGTTGAAGGGGACGCAACTGCTTGACGCAGGCAGCCTGCTGCATGCCACGCTTGCGTCTCCCTACGGCGTGGCACGCTTTGAGCTGAGCACGTCGTGGTTGCCATCCACCCGTCACGCCCTCCTACACGTGCCAAGCAGCAGCATCCCACTTCTTCCGTACACCCCACTTTGTTTTGGGACACGGAGACTCAAGGACGTAATGTGCTGATTTGTCAACCTGCCCTGCCTTGCCGCAGCATGGTGTGCATGGCGCTGAGCGTGCTGCCCGTCAGCGTGATCAGCCAGCGCAACAAGGCATACATGGCGCAGCTGCAGCACACGGTACAGGTGCGCCACGGTTGGGTTGTGGCAGGTACTGTAGTGGGTAGTACTGCATGAGGCAGGTGCTGATGATGCATGCCTGGCGCAGCTGCAGCTGCAGCACACAGTGCAGGTGGGTGCTGCCTGTGATGGGTGCAAGGGCAGGAGGTAATGTTGTGTGAGGCCTGTTGTGCGCTGGGGCGCTGGCTGCTACCATGGGTTGGCTGGGCCTGGCTGCTACCATGGGTCGGTGTGAGTTGGGAGGGCACTGCGGCTGCACCTGCTGGCCCAGCTGTGCATCCCGCCCCATGCCACATCGTCCCTGTGTGACCGTGTGAGCTGCCCACACCACACCAACGAGCTTCCCACACCACCCCGCCCCCCTGTACTGCAGCGCTGGGAGGCGTGCCCTGGCTCGCGGCGGCAGATTGAGGAGATCCTTGGGGCTCGGCTCGTGGACCGGGTAAGCCGGCTGTTGACGTTTCTTGCGCTTGCATTTACCGGTTTACAATGGTGCACCGGCAGAGCCAGTTGAGGGTTTCGAGGGGCGTGGCTGGTGGAACCGGTGAAAGACAGCAGACCCTGGGCAGGCGTGCGCCAAGGAAATGAGTCGCCGCCTGTGGGCGGCCACGCACCTGCTGCCTGGCGGCATCTGCCCTCATCACGCGCATGCTGCTGCCCCCGCTCGTTGTGCCTGTGCTGCAGCAAGTGCTGATGCGGCACCTTGCCCACAAACGGCCAAAGGTGCTGCTGGAGGTGTGGGCAGGGGTCACCTGCCCGCCGCCGCCGCCAGGGACGCCCAGCACCGGCGGCCGCCCGCCGCTGCACCCCATGCTGCTGCCCATAGCGGTGAGGAGGCATGGCATCACTGGCGGCTGGACCCGTGGTTGCAACTGTGGGGTGTGCATGCCTCGCTTTTGCAGCCGCTTGCAGCAGCACATCTGTGCCGTGGCTACCTGTTCTCGTTCAAGCCTGTGACGAAGTGATCCCAGTCATCCACCGAGAGCAATCAATCCGCTCGTATTGTTAACGATGTGTGTGTGCAGCAATACCTGGAGTCCACACTGACTCCCCACAAGATGGCCCAGCTGGAGCGCGACTGGCACCAGTACCAGAAGGCCATGGGGGTGGCGGTAGAGATGCGGGTGCAGGCCTCCGCACGCCTGCAGTACGCGGCGGCGGTGCAGGCGCTGAGCTGGCAGAAGCAGAGCATGCTGCCCAAGGGCGGCAGCAGCGCGGAGCGCTCCGAGGTGAGGAGGCGGGCTGGCTGGTCTCTGGCTGGCTGGCTGCTGCTTGATTTGCTCCCGGCGGGCTGGCTGGTTGATTTGCTTCCGGCTGGCTGGCTGGCTAGGGCCAATGAATAACACCTCAGCAGCTGCCACGGCTGGCTGTTGAGCAGCGCCGCCCGCTCGACTGCTTGCCATCCCTGGCAGTTGAACCAGTCGGCTGACCCCAACCCCTCTGGCCTGCAGGCCTATTGCACCATGGCGGACAGCACCGGCTGCCTGAACACTCTAGAGACGCGGGAGCTCATCGCGCTGCTGGATCTGCAGGTGGGCGCGGCATCAGAGACAGGTTTACTGTTTGTTTTGCTGGAACTGCCGACTGCTGCCGTCTGCTCAGGCTCCACTGCTGGACCTGTAGGTGAGCATTGCATGCCGACTGCTGCCGTCTGCGTAGGCCTATGCTGGTTGTCGGTGGATACAGGCGGCACACACGCAAGGAAGTCCCTCGATTCTTGCCCTGCACTGGCTGCCTGTGACTGCAGCAGGCTAACCCCCAACCCTCCCGCCCTGCACTGGTTCTGTCTGACTGCAGGAGGCGCTCATGCGGGTGCTGTCCCCCATCCAGATGGCACGAGTGTTCATGGCTTCCTTCCCTTACAACCCAGGCAAGCCCCGGGCTGCCTCAGCAGCGCGTGTACACGCCTCATCACTGCAAGCAGAATACGACCCAGCAGTGCACGCACACGCCTCAGCAGCGCAGCAATCATTGTCCTACCTAACCCCCAGAGCCTGCTGCAAGTGGTGCTGCCGGCTGCCGCTGGGGGCCCGCTGGCCTCGCCAGCTACCGTTTCTGCCGCCATGCCCGCCCGTGCGGCTGGGCCCTCTGACATCTTCTGCGCTCCTGGCTGCCATCCATCCCCTGCAGACATGACACGCATCTGCCCTTGGCTCTTCGCCAGGCCACCCCCCCAGCACCACCATCAGCAGCAGCACCTGCCCTTCAATGGAGCGCCCGGCCACTTCCTTGCGCCTATGCCGCCCCCGCCCGCTTTCGCGCTGCCAGGCCAGGAGTTTGGGCCCGCAGTGCAGGCAAGCAGCCAGGTGCACAGCATGCCCGGAGTTGTGCCCGTGGGCGCTGCTGACGTGGCGGGTGCTGACCTGGCGCCCAGCGCCGCTGACCTGGCATCCGCCGATCTCGCGCCGGGCGGTACCGCTAGCCTGGAGCCAGGCGGCTGCCCAGACCCAGACTCCCTGCTGGATCTGCTGAACGACGATGAACTGGACTTTCTGATTGCTGACCTGGCGGGGGATGACGAGGGCCACTTCCTGGCTGCCTCCAGCCCCCGCCTGCCCTAGCTGGGTTGCCGGTGGACGTTTGACGCTCAACGTTTGGTTCCCCCACCCCACCTCACCCC